>VXBW01007406.1:1267267-1322745 GCA_013400375.1 Thinocorus orbignyianus
GCTATAAGGCCTCCCTGGAGCCTTCTCTTCTCCAAACTGAACACCCCCAACTCTCTCAGCCTGTCCTCATGGGAGAGGTGTTCCAGCCCTCTGATCCTCTTTGTGGCCCTTCTCTGGGCCTACTCCAACAGGTAGGAGGGCTCAGTAGAGAGGAGCCCGTGCAGAAACAGGTTCTCTGGATGGGAGCTGTGACCCATGGACAACCAGCTCCTGAAGGTTTGTCCTGAAGGACTGCAGCCCCTGGAGTGGACATTGGAGCAGTTCAGGAAGGACTGTGGCCTGTGGGAAGGGCCCATGCTGGAGCCGGTGAATGGTGTGAGGGGGAAGAAGCGTCAGAGAAGAACCATTATGGACTGACTGCAACCCCTGGTTCCCCACCCTCACTGCTGCTGNATACTATCTAGTCTAAATCTTCCCTCTTTTAGTTTAAAACCATTACACCTTTGTTCCCATCTTTCTTATAAGCCTCCTTCAAGCATTAAAAGGCTGCTATAAGGCCTCCCTGGAGCCTTCTCTTCTCCAAACTGAACACCCCCAACTCTCTCAGCCTGTTCTCATGGGAGAGGTGTTCCAGCCCTCTGATCATCTTTGTGGCCCTTCTCTGGGCCTACTCCAACAGGTAGGAGGGCTCCGTAGAGAGGAGCCCATGCAGAAACAGGTTCTCTGGATGGGAGCTGTGACCCATGGAGAACCAGCTCCTGAAGGTTTATCCTGAAGGACTGCAGCCCCTGGAATGGACCCACATTGGAGCAGTTCATGAAGGACTGTGGCCTATGGTAAGGACCCATGCTGGAGCCAGTAAATTGCGTGAGGGGGAAGAAGCAGCAGAGAGGAACCATTATGGACTGACTGCAACCCCTGGTTCCCCACCCTCACTGCTGCTGAATCTGGTGAAAAAAAGAGGAGGGGAGACAAAGTTTTTGTCTTTGTTTCTCACTCCAATTTTAATTGGCAATAAATGAAACTGATTTCCCCAAATTTGAGTCTGTTTTGTCTGGAATGATAATTGATAAGTGATCTTACTGTTCTTATCTCAGCCTGTGAGCTTTCTCATCATCTTTTCTTCCACTGGGCTGCTGAGGAGGGGGAGTGAGAGAGCGGCTGGGTGGGCCAGGGCCGACCCACCACATTACTGTAACAACTGCATTTTTGAATACAAAGCTGTGCTGTACTCAGTTCTTAAAGCTGTCTTGTAAACGCCGGCTTTTAGTGGCAGTTTTAGGATGCTGTAGGCTGCGTCCTGGTAGCTCCATGCTCACTGGAGGCTGCTGCCCAGTCAGTTGCTTGCCAGGTTCTGGATCCAGTTTTGAAACGCTGATCTCCTCCCTAGACCATTAAACATGTTTATCATTAAGAACCTTGGAGGCCTGGAAGGAACAAATATTTCTCCTTTATCAGATAGTGAATAACTTGCTAGAATTTTGTGTGCTTCACATGCCAGGCCAAACCATGTCGCTTCAGCTCTCACCACTTAGTGCTGTACCCAAATTACTGTCCTGTCTTCTGGCCTCTCTGCTACAGCTGGGCGTGCACGGCACAATTTAATAATGAACCTTTGTCCACTCTCCCTAGCTCCTTCCAAAAATGTATTAATGTATTGTATTGCTTAATGGTAGAGTTGTATTTCTGTGAAATTTACCCCTCCTCCTTTCCTCTAGTTTACTGCAGAGTAAGGGTGCAAACTACACTGTATATCGAATTTGGATTTTCTGACTGAAATCGTTGTGAAGGCTCTGAAATTAGGTCCAATTTTGCCTATATATTTTTATTTTATAGCTTCTTATTCTTTGCCTTTCTAGAGTAAGCAAGCCCCTTTTTTCTTTCTCTGCCTTTCCTATGTCCTTGATCATTCTTGCCATGTTTTATTCCACAGTATCTTTCTGCTTAAGAGTAGGGCTAATAGTGTTCTAGATAAGTCCACACTGTTGTTTCAGGGAGCGGTTTTAATGTTCTTTGTGTCATTAACACTTTCCATGTATACATNAGCGGCTGGGTGGGCCATGGCCGACCCACCACATTACTGTAACAACTGCATTTTTGAATACAAAGCTGTGCTGTACTCAGTTCTTAAAGCTGTCTTGTAAACACCGGCTTTTAGTGGCAGTTTTAGGATGCTGTAGGCTGCGTCCTGGTAGCTCCATGCTCACTGGAGGCTGCTGCCCAGTCAGTTGCTTGCCAGGTTCTGGATCCAGTTTTGAAACGCTGATCTCCTCCCTAGACCATTAAACATGTTTATCATTAAGAACCTTGGAGGCCTGGAAGGAACAAATATTTCTCCTTTATCAGATAGTGAATAACTTGCTAGAATTTTGTGTGCTTCACATGCCAGGCCAAACCATGTCGCTTCAGCTCTCACCACTTAGTGCTGTACCCAAATTACTGTCCTGTCTTCTGGCCTCTCTGCTACAGCTGGGCGTGCACGGCACAATTTAATAATGAACCTTTGTCCACTCTCCCTAGCTCCTTCCAAAAATGTATTAATGTATTGTATTGCTTAATGGTAGAGTTGTATTTCTGTGAAATTTACCCCTCCTCCTTTCCTCTAGTTTACTGCAGAGTAAGGGTGCAAACTACACTGTATATCGAATTTGGATTTTCTGACTGAAATCGTTGTGAAGGCTCTGAAATTAGGTCCAATTTTGCCTATATATTTTTATTTTATAGCTTCTTATTCTTTGCCTTTCTAGAGTAAGCAAGCCCCTTTTTTCTTTCTCTGCCTTTCCTATGTCCTTGATCATTCTTGCCATGTTTTATTCCACAGTATCTTTCTGCTTAAGAGTAGGGCTAATAGTGTTCTAGATAAGTCCACACTGTTGTTTCAGGGAGCGGTTTTAATGTTCTTTGTGTCATTAACACTTTCCATGTATACATTGCTTCACCTTGTTAGCTCTTGTGTCAGCAAGCCTGCTCTGCACTGAGCAGGGCATTTCACTGAGCTGAACATATATAGTGTCCAGGTTCCCTTCCTGAGAGCGTATGCTATAAAATAGAGCGTATATCATTTACAAGCATATAACGTAGTAGTTTACATGCTTTTCACCTGTATTCATTGATTTCCATTTGCCATCACTGATGTTGCACATCACTTGCCACCAAATAGGGAAATCGATCTAGTTGATGTGGGTCACCCGGAAATTCTTTGCACCTCTCTTGTTTCTCTTACCCATAGTACTTCTTGCCATACTGAGATGATCTTGTCTCACTGCTCCTTCTTTTTGTCAGCATCATTGAGAGGTTTTCCTATGGAACCCTGAGGATTGTGGTTCTTAACATCTTGTAGTGGTGAAGGTGACCATCTATTCCTATTCTTGCTTTCTGTCTTCTAAGAAGCTAGTTTTTAATCCAAGATAGTGTTTGGTTTTGTAGCCTGTGGCTTGTTTTGTTTATTTGTTGCTATAGCTTTTGGAAAGCTAAATAAGGTATACAGCTGTTTCCTCTCTTCAGTGCTCCACTGTCATACTCAAACCATTCCAGGAGATTAGGAATATCCAATTCCAGTATCTATTTGTAGTGTCTAATTCCAGATATGTAATTTCAGGAGATTAGGAACATCTGGAGAAACCATGTCAGTTTGAAGTTCAAAGAAATACTGTACTTAATGGTTTTTAACCAGACTCTCAGGAGTTGATGCAGAAATGACAAGTCTGGAAATCCATACATCTTGCCTACAGTTTTTGAAATAAACAAAGTCATTGTTCCCTGCTCTCCAGGTTCAGAAGCAGTGTGTCTTTTCAGTGACATACCACACATTGTTGCTGGCAAATTATCTACGTCATCTCAAGTTTTCAGAAGATTTTCATTATCTCATTCTTCTGTTGCTTTAACAGTTATTTATTTTGTTGGAGACATAAACTTGTTTAAGAGCTGCTGTAGATAGACTAATGACATAGTTATTATTGTGTTAGGTGGCAGAACTAGTTGGGATCTTAGCTTAGTACTAACTCTGTGTTGGAAGTACATCCCGACAAAAAAGTTAATGTTTTGTTACTTATGTTAGAAATCATTCTGTTTTTCCCACCATCAAGCTTTTAAAACCTTGAACTAGAATAAAGTAGGAGTTGAAGGAGGGTGCATGGGGAATATGTGATAGTGTTCATGGGAGAATGACAACTCCTCCCTCCCTCCTGCAATGTGATAGAGAGTTCTGTTACAATTTGAAAAAAAAAACAAAACCAAAACAAAAAAATATTTGGCTGAGGTTTAAAGGAGAGCAGTAAAATCCAAGCAGCTCATGCCACTTCCCTCTTAAAAGTTGTCTTTCATGAGACTTAGCACAGCTCAAAGCAGTGGAAATGAAATAGGCAGCAAGAGGAACTATTAGTAGGAAGAAGTAATTTGCTACTCAGCCTTACTTTCTGTATGTGCATTGCTATTTGTCAGGAGGAAGGATGTTGCTCTATTTCTACCCAAAGTTGCTGCGAGACCCTGGCTACTACCTTGTAGCCTCCCATTCGGGTCTTGGAACCTGGGCAGTCAGACAGAGTGTAAATTTTAGGCTCCTTTGGCAGACTTTGGTAAGCTGAACTTTGAAGGAATTAGTAATAACAAAAGGAAAACCACTTTTTACCCTGAATTATGTTCAAATGAATATGTGAGAAGTGGGAGTTACTGTAATACTCACTGTTACAGCAAAGTAAGTGTTCTAATCACTACTGCATGTCATCTATCTAATTCCGTGTTACAAAGTAGGTAATAGAACAGTAATTATAAATAAAAAAATATTTATGAAACTTTTTCCTGGAGATGAGATATTTTTGGCATCATACCTACTTTCAAGCCTATTCATTTGGCTAGTTAATTTGTTCAGAGCAATGCCTCTCAAAGGCTGAATCGTTTTAAAAGAAATCATATTAATTGATATTTATAATTGATATACATGAAGAATTTGGCATATGTTTTTTGAACAGGCAAAATTGATTCCTGTTGTGACACTGTTCCAGATGACATTTTTATATGTAGTTAAGTTTTTAGCATTAATTATCTGCACTTCAGGAATGAGTTTTTGTGAGTGAACGTTCAAATCTGAGAGCAGATTGAAAGATCCCTCTATTTTTTTATATCAATGTGTAATAGGAATGACTATTTTCCCCCCCATTAAAGCTTAAGTTAACCGACATGTACAGGGCTCAGTTTAAGGTGAGTCACAGTTAAACATCAATTGACCAGCACTGAGGTAAAATTAATATTGAGAAATTTTAATCAGACTTTCAGGTATTAAATGATGCCCAAGGGCTATTTCGAGACTAATTTCATTATTTCTAGATTTAAAAAAAAAAATCTATTTCATATTCTGAAATATATTAAACAATTTTAAAAGTTGTCTGGAAGTTGAGTGGAGGGTAAGTCAGGTATCCGGTTTTTAAGAAATGGAATGCGTAACGTAGACCTAATCATGGATTGTGAACTTTGCTTCAGGAATAATTCAGGGCAGATGATTCTAGTTTCTTTTTTGCTGTTAAGGCTGAATATTGTGTGGTCAGTGAGACAGAGGATTACAGATGAAAAAGGGAAGAAGGTCTGATGTAGTTGAATGATCCCAAGAGGATTTCATTCTAGTTGCATCTGAAACAAAAAGAGCTCATGAATGGAGTTTCAAAACTTAAAAAACAATATAAAGATTTAAAGCTTTCATTGAAAGTCTTTCAGTTTCTCATTTTGAAGACAGTTGTCTTGAATCTTAAAACCTGCTCTGCAGGTGATAGATGTGATGGGAATTTGGTAAGGCATTGAAGGTCAAACCTGGAAAGGAATTCAGGTCATTTTCCTAAATCTTGTAGGAACTGGGCTGTTAAATATCTTAACAGAGCTTGTCTTGAAGCAGTATAATAAAAATGACATATGGAAATAAATGGAAATAAAAGCTAGTATGTGTTCAGTGCAGAGTTTAGACAAAATAGAGTTAATGCATGGCATATATTAAGCTGAGGGATACATTTCATTAATTATCTGTGTTTTCAGAATAAAAAACTTCATCATGAAATAGACAAAAATAGGACAAGGGGATCATCTTAAAGTGGAATGGGTTGTTCTAGCACATGTATTACCTAGCTTTTATTCATTGGTTTTCTAACTGTAACCTTCTTTAAATGAGATTTAAAATGCAATTTCGCTATGGGCAATAGGTATGACAGTGTAGGTATTCAGAAAGCCCAGAGACTAAAAAGAATATAGTGTCATGTAACCTTTTTCTTTGATGAATTTTCTTTGTTATACTTTTACTAAGACTTTTTTCTGTCCAGTGCAAAAAAATAAAAGGAACAGGTATCATATTTTGTATGTAAATATCACTGACTATTCTTCCCATGGTTGAATTTGCTTTTTGTTGTTCTGTTGTTTTAATAAATCATTGTTTCTAAATTCTGAGCACCTTTCTTTTGCAACTTTCACAAAATGTTATTTTCTTTTCTTTCTTTTTTTTTTCTCTTTTCTTTCCCCCTACTGTTTCAGCTGTCATTTAGATGTTGATATGTAAAGCAAAATGGCAAAAATCAACACCCAGCACTCCTACCCTGGTATGCACAGACTGTCTGTCAGAACTACTGATGAAGATATTGAAAGGATTGAAAATGGCTGTATCAGGTAATATATTCCTTTCATCACAGTCAAGAGAAGACAGATTGCTGCATAATTTGTGGCACTCCTCTAGCTCTGTATTATGGGAGAGTTAGTTATATCATTATATTCTTGAACCAGTGCACTTACCTGACTTAATGATGTATATCCAAAGTACAGAAGAGACAGCAACAGGAAGGTTGTCATGGCTTCCAATTTTGAGACCAGAATCTGTATTACCTCAGAAATAAACTCATTTTCTTCACATCAGTGGGAATTACGCAAACTCATTAAGGAGAAACCTCTTTCTCAAGGTACCACACAGGTAACAGGATCTGTGCTTCCCACAGTCTGTGGGATTTGGAGAAAAAGGGATCCTCCAAGTGCCATGCACTGAAAAGCTTCAGGAAGTTTTTTGTTTTAAAGTAGCCTCTGCAAATTGCCTAGTTCCTGTGACAGGGAGTATTTGTACTGTGTAAAGTACCTAGACATTTTTGTACTGGCTTTTCAGAGCTTCTCACTGTACAGTGAACTGGAACAGTTTCTTTGCATTCACCTTTCTCTGTTTTGATAGTTCAAAAGTGTTTGTTTAAAATAGGCAAGTGAGCTTTCACTTACATTTTACATAGTACCAGTCGTTTGTCTAATCTGGGCAAACCCTACTGGGCCTGCAAGGAGATATCTGATGATCCACAGCACTGGTACAGACTGGAAAAAGTGTTCATCTCTTACGGCTTGTTATTGTCAACCACAGACCTACACTATGTGGACCTTGTGAGACTGTCTCTTGCAGTTCAAATGTGTACCCAGACTATAGCTTTCAAAATCCTGCTGGACTGGGTAGGACTGCCTGTGTTATGGTAACTTTGGATGGCATGCCCCTAGCATCTAGTATGGGTGTGATCCCTGTCCTGTTTGAATCAGTCCCTTTTTTTGGTTCTGCTCTGCTTATATCATACCTTCACGTAGGTGCACCTATGCTAGTGAGCTGTTTTTATTCTGCACAGTATGGCTTGCTTGACTTAGTCATACTATGCCATGGTCTCCTTAGGGAGATTATAAGAGCCCTGCCCCCTTGTCTCCATTTACAGTGATATCTCAGGAACAGGGAAAACACAGATCAAAATGAGCCTCTTAATTGCCTTTTTTAATGTCCTTTTTGTAGAGGGTATCAGTGATTGACAGCTCACAGAATGGAATTACTGGCAGGGATGCAAGAGTGTGGTTGTAGAGGTTTAAATGTAGAATTGAATCACTGCAGTTGTCTGCAATTTCAGAGGCCATGACTTTTTTTATGACAGATAGAGGGACTGAAATATGAATTGCACTTTATCATGGTGATGAGTCTTGAAGAGTGATTTATTTAAAAGAAAGTTTGCTGTTATCAGCATTAATTACAGGAGTTCACAGGTGAGTTAAAAGATACAGTCTCACTCTCTAGAAGAGATCTCATATTCAAAGCTTTTGGGTTGCTGAAGTGATTGCTAGTAAGCACATACAATACCTTTGTGATACCACTCAAGGAATTCTGATACTTTTTTTTTTTTAAAATTCAGATTTTTTTAACAATATATCTACCAAAAGATAGATCCTGTACAAAATTTTAGCCCTTCTTTGCCTTGTAGCAAAACATAAATCTATAGATGCTGTAAAAAAACCCCAGGTTTTCTGGAGTAGCATCATTTCTCCTTTGCCTTTGTCTTCCTTCAATTCCTGTTGGCTATAGTTCAACAAAGCAATTAAGCACATTACTTAGTTCTCATTAAAGTCAGTGGGTGTTAAATTTATGCTTAATGCTAAGGATGTGCTTAAGTGCTTTTCTGCTGTTCAATGAGGTATTATCAAGGGAAAGCATTCACTGAAATAGTTAACAGAAAGCTGCTGGTGATCTTTAAACTGTCGTTCTCAATTATGCAGGAGTAGGTGATTCATTTGCCCCTATTCTTATAGTATAGTGTGCCATAAAGTTGGTCCATTTTGTTAAAACAAAAAGCAACAAACCAAAAAATAACAGATCAGTCTTCGTTTTGAAGATCCAGCCTCTGTATGGAACCAGCTTGAATAGGACAGGCGGCACATTAGCTTGTAGGCACAGTCTGGCTACCTAAAAGTTGGCAGATTCAGATGTGCCTTGTAGACATCTGGATTTCAGTGTCTTTATGTCAGCAGGTGTCTAAAGTTCCTGCTGTGATCAGTGGAGATGCAGTCAGTAGTAGAAGTCGGTGGAGCTTAGGGAACTGTTCAGCTTACGCTGAAGTTGAATAGCTCTTCAGCCTCCTTTGGCTGTGTTGATTATGAGAAGTATTTAGTTGCCTGAAATAGGCATCTAAAGCTATTTGAGATACCGTAGAGTATTTGAAGCATTTAGCAGGGGCTAGTGGATAAGAGGTGAGACCTGTGTGCTCTGGAGAGGTCAGATAAAGTATTTTGAGGTGTTCCAAATGATACTAGACTCCTATATTGAGGCAACTTACTCAAGCCCTAAGATGACAATTGACTATAACGGGAACTTAGATACTCAGGTCATATTAGAAACCCTAATTTAGATCACTGCCATCTTGAGCCAAATCCCACCCTTGAAATCTGGCTCACAGTTGTTACTCAAAAAGGCTTCAACAATTCCTGTTTAACAGACCAGAACTTCAAAACAATTACTAGTAAATGAAAATCCGGGACTATTTGCATGTATTTTAGGTGCAAGTGGTGTTCCAGGGTTTGCTTGAAGGTCTTTGTGCATATTTAGAGCCAAATTAAGGCAAGGCAAGCAACAGGTACAGAGCAGCTGGTGATGTAAATAACCTTCCCAGAGCTTACTCTGCTAGATACCTTGAAAGCATGGGAATAAATTGGCTTTTAGGGTGCTGAAAAGGTGAGGAGCCAGTGAGTTTTCTCTAAGATATAATGACATTGCTACCCTGATGGAAATAAAATATTTTTCAGCATAACTCAAGGAGGCACAATCATCTGCTGATGTTTTGTAACCTTCTCTCTGTTGACACACTGCATGTTCTCTTCTCTGGTTGATTTCAGACTGTATAATACCCTTGGATAGTTATGGCAATGGTTACCGTTTTGTTGCAGACACCAAACATTTTATGGAGTCCAGACTGGGAATGACTCTGTTTTTGTAAAAATAAAGTAAGACTGTGCCACATGCGTTGAAGGTGTTACATCAAAAGCCCCATCTGTAACAGTCCCCTTTTATTGGTATAAAGCCAGCTGACAAAGAAGGCCTCTAGCATTAGCTGAATAGGGTTAAGGAAAGTCAGGAATGAGTACATGAGTTTTATAATAGGTAGCTATAATAATAGAAGGAAGATTTCATTTTAGCTTTACTTTTTGATTCGCATTTGTGTGAATTAAAATATGCTTGTGGTTTCTGTGTGATATCAGACAGGTGCTTTCATAAGCATTGCCTGGCAGAGTCCTATGTGTGTTGTTTTCTGATCCCGTTAAAGATACACATAATCTGTATTTGTAAAAGTGAAATGCAGGTTCTTTAGTAGTTTCCACAAAATGATTTTGATTTTCCTTAGTTATCTACATGCCATATCTATATTTTTTTTTGTAAGGTGAACCTGAATTTATTTTAAAATAATTTATGTTCAGTTATAACATAAACCTAGTTGTAGAAATTCTTGATGTGCATATAGACTAATCAGAAAATTGTTTTTTTAAAAACAGTCAAGGAACCACAATAAAAATGTAGACTTCAAAATTTCACTAGTTGAGTACAGAATCCGCCCAGTTTGATTACAGCAGTTGAGTCTGAGAGTTTTGGCTTTTTTTTCCCTACAGAATACAAATTTTTCAGTAGGTATGTTTGATCACTTATTGGTAAGAATATGACCGGAGAGCAATTTACATAATTTGAGATGCTTATGGGGCTTTGGATCAGGTTGGAAGGTGTTCAGATCAGGTCACACTAAGCATGCCATTTTCTTTCATGTAGATGAAAACAATTCTTCAAAATACTTCTGGCTCCAGGCACAAAACCCCATAGCCTGGATTGAAAACATTGGGTTTTAGAGGGTGCTCAGTAGGCACTGCTAGCAAGAGGACAGACAGTTGGTAAAATTTTTAGTGTTATAGATGTACAAAATATGGTGAGAATGTGTAGGGACAATGGAACACAGCTCTCCACACTGCTGAGGAGTATGGAGGTAATGATGATGCACACAATACACTTAACAGGTGATGTCCTTAGCAAGTATGAGTCTATGTTGGTAAATGGAACTGGTAAAACATTATTGCTTTTAGTGCCTGAGCAAGCTTGTTTAGAGCTCACTAAGCTCTCTCTGCACTATTCTGCTTTGTCTTTCTAGGCATTTACTCAAAATAAAGCTGAGCTCTTCATTCTTAGTCTTTCATTTATTGGCAGCAGATGCCCAAGCACAGCAATGTCAGTAATAAAAGAGGCTGGGACTGGAAAAAAATTTACAGAAAAAAAATACCCCAAAAGATAGTTAAAAGTGCTTTTTGGATAGCAATTTTAGGTCCTGCTTACTTATTCTCACTGATAAACCAGCACAGTTATATCAAAATAGATCATCGCAGCGTTCATTGTATTTAAGTATGCTTATAGAGGCTAATAAAACTGAAACAGACTCTGAGACTCTGAGATTGCAGGAAGAGTCTGACTGGCTTGATTTCCTGGGACTGACCTGTGTGTAGGGTTTTCTTAGACTTACAAAAATGCACTCTGACAATCTTTTTTCTTTTTTAAATTCTACTTGGAATGACACCTGAAGTATTTTAAACTTTGTTTTCTGTAGTATGATTATTCACTACTTTATTTTGTGACCCTTAAAAACCAGCCAGAGCTGTACAGTCTAAAAGACTGACTAGTCCAGTATCGTTTCTCCAGAAGCACTGTAGGCAGATGGTCCAGGAAAAAGGGGAAAAAAAAACCACAACCTGGCAAATTACTAGTGCCTACAACATACTTTCCTCAAATATCTCCCAGCACCCAGCTCAGGAGACTTCTTGAGAATCTAGTAATCCAAAATGGATTTCTATTCCATGAGTTTGTTTATTCTCCCCTAGAAACCACGTTAACTGTGGCATCCACAGTATTCTCAGCATCCGCATCAGAAACTAGGTTATAAAAGTTTTTCAACATTAATATTAGAAGAGAAGAAGAAAACAGTGAACAAGTTGAGAGTTCTAGGACTGTGAGGGCCTCTTTTTTAGCATGGTTCTTTGTATAGGAATAATAAAGTTTTAGTTTTCTGTTTGTCAGTTTCTCAGCTGTGAGTACACACACAAAATTAAGCTCCTAATTACCCTTTCGTGGGCATTCAAAACGCTGTTGCCAGTTCTTATGAAGGTACTGCAAGGATGATTATAACCAATGTTTTCCTGGCAATACAGATTAACAGACTCACACGAGAGTTCTTATTTGCATTATAAAGGGGGAAGAAAAGTGATCCTTGATGGATGTGACAAAGTCTTGTAAAAGTGAATACTATGGAATGAAAAACACAGAGAAAACCCTAGGAGTCTTAAAAAGAAAAATAATCCAGAGTGAGCCCTGGTAAAGTCCAGGTTCTAGTGAGGTCAATTTCAAAATGCCATTACTGAAAGGTGAGGCTAAAATTTCATCTGTTTATCTCAAATCCTAATTATTTCAGTGCTAGTAAGTAGTCTTACAATGGAACTCATGGGAGTTGGCAGACACAGCACGTAGCTTCATTTTATAATCACTGTCTGCAGTTGTCTACTACGGAGGTGCTGTAGTGTCCTCCGTGCATGACCTTAGCCTGAGGTGTCTCGTCTCGAAGATCTGTAGCCTGTTTTGCTATAGAATAGATGAAGTTTCAGTGATGAAGCGAGCAGCACTAGGCCTGCAGTTGTGCAGCTGGTGGCAACAGGCTGGTAAGTCCTGCAGTGGTGCTGTTCAGGGCTAACTACTATAAAATCACTCTTTTTCACTTTCAGTCCAAACAGGAGTGAAAACAAGAAGATATGCATATTGGCTTTGAATCATAAATAGGAACCGCTGTGGTAGAAATTCCAGACTGTTGAACCCAAACAACGCCTAGGAGAACAACACTGAAAAAACCAGTCACTTTAAAGCCTCCTGGGAATGAACTCCACGTTAAAGGAAAGCTGCTGAGGCCTTACAGGAGGTGTCAGAGTAGAAAACATGCACCCATAATTGTGTATCTGCACACCAGAGTATTACTGACCAGTGAGGAATCTGCTTCTGAGCTTTCTGGAATGGATGGCAGGGCCTCCACTGACTTCATTTCATGTTGGATGACTCCAGAAAAGTAGGAATATTGGTGTAGCTTTATGTTTATCAAAACTATGCCATATTACTAGGAAAAGGACAGTTTGCTGCATTGTTTTCTGATATACTGGTGGAAAGAATCAGAGGAGGAGGAGTCTGCTGGAGGCTGTATGGGACTCTTAAAAAAATAGATTTTCTTTTGCAGAACACATTCACTGTGTGAGGATGCGTCTTCAGAACTGCAGAGAGTCATTTCTGTGGAGGGAAGACATCTATCTGAATCCCAGACAAACTCGTTCACGGGCAGGGGAGCAATGGCAAGGTAACATGCTAACTAATATAATTTCTGGTATTAAGTTTAACTTGTTGAAAGAGATTCATCACAATTTGGAGGCAAAGTAAGAAGAGCCATATCTTTCCAAAGAAAATGAATGGAATCCAGTTGAAGAAAATCTATAAAAAGTAACAAAATGGATATTGATTTTGAACTCATTGCTTACTCATTGCTAATAAAAACCTTTGAATTTTTATAGCCTAGAATACCACTCTAGAGGTGCTGAAAGAGCTCACACAAATTAGTCTGAGTACAAAAAAGTATCTGAAAATATATTGAACACGGAGGAAATACATGAAATGAGGCCAGACTGTAAATTAAATGGTTAAGTGTTTGATTCTGACTGACAGCTGATGCAATGTTTGTTTCCTATCAAATAAGACATGATGATTTTCCTTGCTGGTAGATGGCTCTAGCAAGGGGAGGCAGGGGATCCTGGGGTGCAAGGGTTTCCCTCAGTTTTTAGAATCTGGTTATGTTTATAGTGGATTGGGAGACTTAGTCGGCAGAACTGAAGTCAATCATTTGCTTATGTCATTTACTTTACCTGGATTTAAATATAAACCCAAAATGGAGCTTCAGAAATTTATTATGTCTGCTTTAAATATTTCCAGCTGAGGCTGCAGAGCTCTGTCTTCAGATACCATTGTTATACACAATGTGGATAATACTCTGTTTAAGCATAGTGCATTTCAAAGAGCAAAGAGAAAACATATCATAAACTGGAGTAACCTAAAGAGTGCTGTTTACACTTCAGCCTTTTGGACAGTGAAGAATAAACTTGTATTTCCCTGTTTGGTTGTCAGATAGTGACACCGCTGCATGTAAATGGCAAAGTTGGTTTTAGGCGGAAGACTAGACAGGGTAAGAGAACCTGGGAAAAATCTATGAGGGGGTGTAGTTAGACCCTTGAGAACTGTATCAAGAGGCAGATTTTACCATAAAATTGAAATTGTTTCTATCAACCTCTTTGTGGATTCTGAGCGTATGTAATACCAGCCAATGCAGATAGATGGTAAAGAACTTTCCTTGAGTAGCCCAAGGTCTCTGTAAGAAGTTAAGCATTGTTCAGGATTTCATTACACTTTTTTTGAGGCCAAGTTAGGAGATCTGAATTATCACCACTTTTGTCTAAACTAGGCCACTGAGAGGAAAGAATAAAATATATTGTGTGAATAATATGTATATAATATGTAGATTTCAGTCTCCATTTTTTTCAATTCTTCATAAACATGTTTCCTTTTGAACTTCGACAGAAAACATTGTAAGGATTTGTAATGCGAATTACTGGGTAGAGAAAAAGATGCGTAATGATACAGTGAAAAATTAATTATGTTGTCACGACTTTTTGCTTGTTTCATTTCAGTGCTCTGCTAGAAATTTAGGGTGAGGAAATAGTGCTTCTTATGCAGTAGAGGGGTTTGTATGTGATAGGCAATTACTATGTCTGTCTGCAGACAGACCCTTCAAAATCATAAGAACGTGACTGAATTTTTATCATTCCTTATTTCAAAGTCCATCCTCCCCAACTATTCAGCTTTTGTTTCCACTGTGCATACCAGCCCTTGAGCGTGTGGTCCTGTGAGTACTTTATATCTCCCAATTCTGTCAGTCCATTGGATTCCCCCGTTATCACATAGCATCAGAAATTTGTCAGAAGCCAGCTGCCCCACCCCAAACACTTGGTGAGAATATTTTTCTGTAGCTCCTGCAGTGCTGCTACAGTGGATTAGGAACTGGTGTGTGATATACTTTCTTGATCCACTGCCAAAGGTGATGTATGAGATTGTGGGAAGTGGCTGGGTTCACACAGTTCATCCATCAAGTATAATTTCATGGCAGGTGGAGAAGTTGAGAAATAAAACCTTCCTGGGCTACTTTTTGTGGGGATGATTTAAACCATCTGACGTCCTTTTCTGGCTCAGTTGATATTGTGTGTCTGTTCCATGCAGGCTATCACACTTTGTCGTATCTGTGAGGTCATGGGCCACAAGGCATTTGCACCGTGAAGACCAAAGACCTGATTCTTTCCTGGAACGTATCCGAGGACCAGAGCTCATAGAGGTGTCCACTAGGCAAAGTAACATCCGCTCCTTTCTGGGTATCCATGAGCGGCCTGGGGGAGTAAACAGGTAAGAAGATGTGTTTATGGTTTAAACAAAGACGACTGAGGTTGTGGTATTTTCTTGGTGATTAGGATATACGTTTTATTTTAAGAAGAGAGTAAAGAGCTTAGCTTAGCACAGAGTATCTAATGCTGCCTAGGAATCTTCACATAACTGAAGTATTATGGCTTTCAGCAGATTTTACCTCTCAAACACACTGTGGCAAAGATCTTGAAGTAAAGGGTTTTGTTCATGCTGCTTTGGGCAGAGTGGTTTCTCAGAACTGGAATTTCATCATATGCTAACTGTGCGACTTGAGGTTGCTAAACCTTAAATTTCATCCTCTACTGAGGATGAATGCAATTTCTATTTCAGTCATCTAGGATGATGCTAGTTGTGGCTTTTCGGGACATTAATGTTATGCACATTATCTGCGAGTGCTAGGAAACTCCAAACAAGCAGTTGTGCAAAATGTGTCACTGCTTTGTTACACCTGCTCAGGAGTTCAGCTGCTAACATTACAGAAGGCTTCTGATGCAGAAATGAAAAGAATCTTGGCTCTGCTGACTTAACTTATTAGCACATACTCAGTCTTTGGTATGGAAGGTGGGTTCAGTCTTACCTTATTTTTTTCCCAATAAAACAACAGAGGCTTGCGAAAGAAACCTTTATTTGTTTATAGTCTTTTGACTTATGAATTATTATTACTTTATAAATGTATGGTGCAGTGTTTTAAATTTCACTCCAGCTAAAAAGGGAAAATGAAATCCGGAGAGAAAATTTGACTTTCTGTTTGGCATTAGGCTTTGAAGCATAGATTCCCATAGTTGAGTGTTGGTAGGAAAGCAAGTAATAAGTTGGTTTGTTTCAAAGTCTCAACTAGTATTTCAGATTAAGCAATAACTTTTTAAGGGCTGTGCATGTCATGGGTTACCTTGATTTCTTGTGATCCAGCACAGCGTTATTATCTTCACTTGATCTGCTCCTTAGAAATTCAGCTCAAAAGCGCATTTGGTTGAATTAGCCAGACCGTTGTCTGTTTTTTCAGACATCAGTAGCAACTGTTAATTCAAAGCAATTAGAGAGGACAACATTGATCCCGGGCCAACAAAGCTCTATATAAGGCTATTAGAAGAAGTGAATTTGGGAGTATCCATCCTTGCCTTCTGAGTTTTACGCTGTTGCAACTCTCAGTTGTTCTATCCCGAAGGCCTAATTCTGCAGCGATGGTAGATTCGCTTGTTACTTATCCACAAGCCTTGACACTGCATCTGTGAAGAAGACTTGAAAGGATTGAAGAAAGCTTAAAATAGTAGCCAAATGATTACAGAGCTAAAAATAGTGAGATGCATGTTGCCATGCACTAATACGCCTGAGTACAAGCTTCAGACATCAGATGTGGTCACAAATGTGCATGCCGAGCACATGGTAAAAAGAAACTGGTGCCTTGAAAGAGTTATGCAAAGGGGCTTATCACTGCAGTCAAAGCTGACCTTCCTAATCTTATCAGAGCATATGTGAGAAGCTAGTAAGTCAGCCCGTCATGTCGGTAAACACATGTATGAAATACTTACAGTCTTTACACTCTTTAATGTGTTTTATTTCACTTGCTGCAGTCGCTGGCCCTTGGCCAGGTTTAATGTCAACTATAGCAACAACACCAATGAAGAGTAAGTACTGGTAACTTCCAAACACATTTTTATTAGTAGATCCTTGTTTTCCCTTTCCAGCCTAGTGACATCTGTAGTATAAACTCCTTATCTCTTCCTAAGCCTTTCCTAATAATATAGTTTGATTAGAAAGAGAGATCTAGTTTACTTAGTATGAAAAGCATCCTTCATGCTCCCGATGAACTTCTTTTTGTCTGAAGTTATCCTTACCTCTCAATAAGTGAATTTGATTAAGCATTTTGTCCCTACCTCCTCTAGCTAAGCTGGCTGATTTTACTGCATTGCCAATTGATTCCTTAAATCTTCAGTTTTTAAATGAGATTCAGGTATTAATTTTTGAATAGTGATTTTCCTCTTTTGACACACTAGTCCTTTTTGCAAATCAAGTGCCCCCAAACTTTCAGGTTTTCAAATGAGAAGTGGCACTGATCAGGGTACCAAGAAAACACTTGCCTGCAGTCTAAATGAAAACTAACCGTCTTTTTAAAATGTGTGTTTCAGTTCCACAGATACTGTTGGTGTAGATGTAGAGAGAGTGACAGGCAACATAATAAAGCTTGCGTTGCAACAGAAGCTCTGACAGAAGCTCCCCTTTGGAATCTGTTTTGTATATTTGACAAGATATTTCACAATGTTGCACCAAAGAGAAATCTCTTGAAAAGGTGAAGAACTCCCGTAACTTAAAATCACCCAGCACCAGTGTTTGTTGCATGTCTTAGACCACAGCTGTTTGAGGGCGTCTGCTCTGTAGCATCCAGCAGCAGATCTGTTCTCACACATGACATTAAATTTTTTTCATTATTTTACAGATGAAAGCAAAACAATAAAAATAATCAGAACAGCTTGTGATTATTTCAGAAATGCTTTCAAGAAACTCTCTTCCCCCCACCCCCCCTCTAGATAGCTCCATCATGGGCTAGCTCAAACTGTACATTTTTAATGATGCTGCAAAAGCCTTGTGCACATAGCTGAACAAGAGGTCATCCTGCTCCTGAAGCAACTTTGGTTTGGTTTGCATAACTTTTGTTAAAAAGGAAAATCAGTGTGCAGTGAACAGTGGTAGAAATGTGTAGAATTTTATTTAGACTGGGTGCTAAAAGCCTGGAACCTAGCCTGCTAGTCAGGGCCCAAAGGACCGATTAGGATGGAAATACCGCTTTCTTACCGCTTTCTTACTCTCTTTCTGGCAACGACTCATGTGCCTGAGGCAAAACTTTCATCCTTGTGATGTTTCATTGTTTTTAAATAAAGACAACACATGTCTGTCTACCTGCCTGACAGTCTGAAACATCCTTGATTTGCAAACTACTTGACAGATGAGAAATGCAAACATTTGACTCATTCAAAGACTATGACAATGTTTTTGTAAGGGCTGATGAAGACATGTTTTCTAAGTCTGAAGATGAATGCTCCTTTGAACGTGCTGGGAACGCAGAATGGATGCCACTGTATTGTTGAGGACAGGTACAAACTTTTATTAGTTACTGGATTCCAGTTTACTCAGTAGCACTGATAAAGAAAAAAAGATGCAGGTCTTTTTGAGGCTTTGAGGTTTTCATTACGTTAAGGTCCTAAGACTGCCTGCCCTTGGGGAACTGTAGGTGATGCTTTCAAGTCTTTGATTATGACCAACCTTTTCCTCTGAGTGACTCCCACTGTCAGACTATGAGTAGATGGGAGTATGAAAAGTTGGGAGTTACTGATAGAGAGATGAACAGAGACCGCAGAGAGAGAAGAATCTCACATACGAAAGTTACCTGTAGTTGACAGATGAGTTTGTAGGAGATGTCAAGACAGAGAAAATTAAGTTTTGGCATTAGATGCTGTGTGAAAGAATGTTGAATTTCCTCCCCTTTTTTAAAAACAAAACGTAGAAGGAAGTTGGAATTGACAAAATATTCCCTCCAAAGTTCACCAACACTGAAATTTGTTGACTGATTCTCTATCTCAACCTACTTTCCTCTGTTTAACAGCACCCACAAATGTACAGTGGCCCTAACCTTTGAAAATTATGTTTATTGTTCTTCCTTTCTGATAAGAATACCAGACATCTGAGGTATCGAAGAGCTACGCTAATGCTAACAACAGCAACTGTGAACTGGCCTTTAGATCAGGCACCATACGTAGTAATGTGCAGTGAAATCCTGACATGATTTTTAAATAGGAAGAAATTTTCAGGGAAGATTTGAAAGAGAAGTCATAAAAATCCAGGAAGGTCGGTGGCAGAGAAACTAATACTTGGGAGACAGTTCCCACTGCCATGTAGAAAACAGCCTTGGTAAACAAAAACCTTTCTTTGAGTTGAGATGCATATATAAATAGAAGATCAGTCAACCCAAAAGTTCTCTTCTTCTCCAGTTATGCTCCTTTGCAATGTTTCTCTGGTGTTGGTCAGCTTTGAACGTATTGGTTGGCTGTCTTGGTAGGACATGAAGGAGTGTAAGATCTCAGGTTTTTTTAGATGAGTGATAGCTTTTCCAAATTACACTGGACTGCTGCAAAACTATGGAAATGTCTAAGGGTAAGAATTGGAACAGGCACTCGTTCCTGTGAACGCTAAGTGAAAGCTGCTGCTGCCTTCAAATTGGTGACTGTTGTCTTCTCCCTTGGAGTGCTGCTTTCTCCATGTAACAAGCCCATTGGTAGACAGGACTGCCGTTCAGAGTGTAGACTTTTTCTGATCTGAGTAATACAAGCAGGCATATATGAAAAGTACAAGTGAACCTGTGCTCACTAAACATTGTACCTGATGGTTCAAATCCCTGTAAGCAGCATTTTTTCAACTGTTATTACTTATTCTATCCTTACTGTGGGGTGTTGCTGTTGTTGAACTAATTTGTCCTTTCTTGACACCGCTGCAAGGGAAGAATCAGATCAAGTCTTGGCAGTTCAGAGGAGAATATGTAGCTCCCATGGGAGCAGGAGTCCATGGTTTTCATCGCAATCAGACCTTATGTGTAGAGAGTTATGTTTACATGTGCATTGTCCACATACACAGTAGGGTCAGGAACAGTTGGGCTTTTCTGTCTAACTGATGGGGGCACTTTCTGCTTCAACGAATAATGACATTTCAAATACAAAAGAGGAAGATCTCAGATGATGGATTTTCTCTTTGTACAAAGGAGTGCTGTTCTTAAGCTTACAAGATTGATTCTTGACCAATACACGTAGCAGATTTAGCTCTAAGGTGAAGTATTGACAGAATAGTAGGGAAGATGTTCACTTTCTGCATTTTTGAAGAGGTTGTATGGGCCTATCTGTGTAAGTTAACATAGCTCAAGACTCTTCTGTTCAGACAAACCTAAGAATGGGGGAAGTGAGATTCATCTTTGTATCTGGCTTATCACATTCTATTGAGCTGAAGGCTGTACGTACTTGAATAGTCTGGAAATCCATATCTGGAATTAAATCTTGCACTTTGGCTCCATGCTGGATCCTATGTAATGGTAGGATATAATTATGTTAAGTAGTCCATATTTTTCTTTGTTGCATTAAAAGGGTTTGATAAATGTGGGAACAATCATGATTCCGTAAGTCTAGGCGAAATTCCTATTAATTTTAGCAAGGCTTAAAGCTTAGCCTTTGAATGCTGTGGCAATCAAATACAGGCAGAGCAATGTGGACATGGCTTCTCTGACCAAACATGGACACACCTGCATCCGAATCAGGCAACCCCATTCTTCCTTTACAGTTGCTGGAAATTAAAAAATGCTTTTAGGGTGCAAGTCATCTTGTAAATATGGACTATGGACTTGATATGGACTATCTTGTAGATACAGTAGATCTCTACTCAAGAGATCTAAGATGGGGTGGCTTAATCAGGTTGTTTAAAGCATTTTCTCTAATTTTGCTGCTTTTGTTCAAACACTGACTGAGATCCTTCTCCAAGGCAGTTGTTGAAGCCAGAGGTAATTAATTAATTATAGCTATGTTCGTTTTAAAGAACTGTGAGAAGAAATTCAACCTCACTTCCTTCAGTTACCATTAAAGCTTTAGACAGTCACTGTGAGGTTTCGGATGTGCAAAGAACATTGAGAGTTTGTTAAGTCATTTCGAGTTCTATTATCATTTGACAGATTTCTTTCTGAAGCCCAAGTCCTAAAGAATGAAACAAACTGGAAGCATTTAATTAAAATCAGCCCGGTACACTGATGTCTGAAAAGGTCAAGAAAGCGTGGGTGACTAATGCACAGAATCAGCCAGCTGGTTACCCGGTGTGATAATGTGGTGGTGGCAGTTTGACAGTCCTCAACCTGTAGACCACTTTTACCCCTTGGATCCTTGTCCTGCCCTGTCCAGAGCCTCGTCTGTTTTCCTGTACGTCAACATTCACCCTCTCTCTCCCTTAACTGCTAGAATATTGGTAATATCGCTAAGCCTTACATTATGTTGTACAGAAAAAAGGAAGAAAAGAAAGAGGTTAAAGAGGAGAAAAAAGAGGAAAAGAAGGAGGAAAAGAAGGAGGAAAAGAAAGAGGAAAAGAAAGATGACAAAAAAGATGACAAAAAAGATGATAAAAAAAAAGAAGAGTAAGTATAAAGAATGAACATGTGCTTGTAACACACCTCCTACACTACAGAGCATGGTATGGCATTTCATCGTGCCACTTCCATGACACCTGTTGTTCTGTAGGCTGCAGAATGTTAGCCTGTCAAATTTTTATTATGTTTTTTTTTTCCTTTTGAAAGGTGTATTTGCTCAACAAACTTGTTGCATCTTTAAGACCTGTACTTAGACTTGACATGCACAGCTTTCTAGGTCAGTAAAAGGGAATTCAGCTACCTCTGGTCACGTTGATTTGCTGTTGAAGATCACTTTTTTTACTCTGAGGGTGTTTTAGGATTACAGCCTGCTTTGCAGATCTTCACGGGCTTTTCATTGTTCCTGTATGTTCATAAGAATTCAGAGCAGGTGAACAAAAAGTCTGGTTTGGACAAAGAACAAAAATCTTACATGTAGAAAATTACAGATTTACTATATACATTAGCTTGTTACACTGACTAGCACGTTTAATTACTTAATATGGTTAAGTTCATTAGTAGTAATCACTAAAGCTTCTGCTGATTAGGAGATGCTATATTTCTACAACAAAATGAGATCATTAGAATGCTTTTGACAGAAATAGATCATACTCTTATTTTGTTCTTCCAAAGCTGACCCAAACATAGTACAATTTAGTGTTGACAGTCATCGATTGAGAGCAGCCCTGAGGAGAAGGACTTGGCGGTCTTGGTGGATGGGAAGCTCAACCTGAGCTTGCAGTGTGGGCTGGCAGCCCAGAAAGTATCCTGGGCGGCATCAAAAGCAGCCTGGCCAGCAGGTCAAAGGAGGTGATTCTACCCCTCTACTCGGCTCCAGTGAGACCCCACCTGAAGTTCTGCATCCAGCTTGAGTCCTCAGCACAAGAAGGACATGGACCTGTTGGAGCAGGTCCATAGGAGGGCCATGAAGATGATAAGAGAGCTGGAGCACCTCTCCTATGAAGACAGGCTGAGGGAGCTGGGGCTGTTCAGCCTGGAGAAGGGAAGGCTTTGGGGAGACCTTATAGCAGCCTTCCAGTACGTAGAGGGGCCTTACAGGAAAGCTGGAGAGGGACTTTTTGCAAGGGTATGCAGTGATAGGATGGGCGGTAATGGCTTCAAACTGAAAGAGGGTAGATTTAGATTAGATGTTGGAAAGAAATTATTCACTGTGAGGGTGATGAGACACTGGAACAGATTGCCTGTTTTTTAGAAGAAATGGCTCAAAACCTGTTGTGAAGATGGCAAGGTAAATACTTTTTAGATTAAAGCTGTTTTCTTTACTAATGTTGTCATCTGGACATTCAGCTACAGCAAGAATAATGCCAGAAATACATACAAATATGAAATAAGTTGTCATTACATTTAAATATGTTTACATTCTGGGCGATTAGGAAAAGTCACACAAATACAGATCCGAGCATTGCCTGGTCATGTATTTCCCACCCTGTTACACAGGTCACACTGTCATCTGTTACTGTTGGAATAACTTCTGCAGCTGTGGACCTCACAATCCACTAATACGTTTTTCCTCTGACTACATGAAACATGCCTAATTGCTTATTAGGTGTGTTTCTTATCAGCCTTTCTCATGCTGGGGAAGGGCACTTCTGAGCATACTCATGCCATTAGCGGTTCTGCTCTTGAAATCTTCTTTAAATTTGAGGTTTGTATGCTTCATTTAGCATCTCTCATTGTTGAACCCCTGGGAGCCAGGACTGTGAATGTGTGAAATTTACTTTTACATTGTAATACATATTTTAGTTGTAGTCACACACTATTGTTTGTATGCACACACAGCCTAGCTTGTGTAAACATGCGTTTGAATACTTAGCTGTTTTCCTTGTTTAAATGTGTGCTCCTGCAGTCATTTACACAATAGGCTTTGTCAAAAACATCTAAATTAATCTGCAAAGGAAGGCTCTTTCTCTAGCAATGGACCATAGCCTTCTAGCTGGAAGGATAATAAGAGGTATTTAATGTATTACTTTTTTTCAGAGGGTGTTATATGCAGAAAGGGTGTGGTTTTCTGCGTGGGCAGTGTGAATGTATCTGGTTTGCTTTCTACCCTTACTTTTTTCCAAAGTTGGGTCAAGCTAATAAATGAAATATGTCAGATGGGTTGTAGCTAATATCTGGTATCTCACCTGGAGCTGCCTACACGGAAACTTTCTCTTCTTAGGCAGGTGTGAGTTCATCATGAGCTGAGCATCCTCCAGAAGACGGGGATCCAGCAGGTCGCTTCTTTTCAATTCCCGTCTAAATCTGCACATTTTACTTTCCAGGAAGAAAAAAGAGATCTTTGTGATAGATCCTTCAAGCAATACTTACTACAACTGGCTGACCATAATTGCAGCACCTGTGTTCTATAACTGGTGTATGCTGGTGTGCAGGTACGGATTTAAATTCATAATAATTTTAAGGTCTCAAGTTTAGTGTCTTGCCCTATTTGCTATGTAAATCATCCTTGTATCTCCTTGCAGTATTTTTTGGGTGGCTTACCCTAGGAGATTTACAGTTGAAATACACTTAGGGATATACGCTGTACATACCACTGGGAGCAGATGACCAATGCTGCTTCTGATCTTTTTGTCTAAAAACGATTTGTTTTAACTTGGAATGAGCCTCCTCCTGAGCGCTGGCTGTGGCCGTTGTGTGCCACCTGCTGGCGAGCTGCAGGAATGTGCCTTGGCCATCGAAGGCTCAAGAAGCTGCTGCTGGAGAGAGGTCTTCCCATCACCTGGCAGAGAACAGAAGGGAAGGGTGTAAACAGTGTTGGGTCATCTTAACTTAATATTGTGCATCTACAGATGCTTGAAGGGCAGGAGGATTTTACTCGAGTGTTTATTTTCTCTCGTAAAATATGGAAATCAGTTTGGGTTACAGTAATGGAGTGCCGTGGAAATGGTTCACGATGTCAGGCTCTGTCAGATGGTAGAGAGAGATGAGGATAGCTTGTCACTCAGAAACAATTCTTGTATTTGGGAATTATCTTAATGAAAATGTGTATCCTGTGAAATCTGATGCATGTTTAATTGAAGTGATATGTGTGTGCGTCCATAAGTACACTTGTGTGGCATATATGTGTTTGAGTTTTGCTCTTGGCCGAAACACCTTTGAATACTAATGTCTGTTTAGATGTAGCTCTAGTGTGCAGATGTCTAGGCATGAGATATACTGCCCTTAATTTTTCAGTGCCAGTAATGTGCACTAACGTGCTGCTAGGACTCTCATTGCAAGTGTTCTGCTAACGCAATTGGTGTAATTGTTTTGTTTTGTTTTGGTTTTGTTTTTGTTTGGGTGTCTTTGTTTCTTTAGAGCCTGCTTTGATGAACTACAAGTTGACCATATAAAATTATGGCTGTTCTTGGATTATGGCTCTGATATCATCTATATTCTCGACATGTTTGTCAGATTCAGGACAGGTGAGTCTTTTTGAGGTTTTACAGTATCTTGAGGTACAATGTGGATATAATGGCTGGAAACAGGAATTCCTCTGTGGGGTCAGACCACTGTAGAGTCCTGACTCCAGCAGAGCCCAACAGTGGAGGCTTTGAGAAGATGAAATATCTGATCTGCTTGAATTGTTTTAAGTCTGGACATCCAGGTTGCCCAGAGAAGCTGTGGATGCCCCACCCTTGGAAGTATTCAAGGCCAGGCTGGATGGGGCTTTGAGCAACCTGCTGTAGTGGAGGTGTCCCTGCCCATGGCAGGGGGGTTGGAACTCGATGATCTTTAAGATCCCTTCCAACTCTAACCATTCTATAATTCTATGATCCCAACACTTGCACTTCCCTTGTCTCTAATTCCAGTCTGTCAGTGCTTAGTAGACATGCCAAACACTGACTGAATGGTCACTGTAACAGGCTGCATGGAAAAGGGAGAATAAGGCACTCTTTGTGTCGTGATCACTCTGTGCATGATATATTGCTCATGCTCATTAGAGTGGGCAAGAAACCAGCTGCACCCCACAAAGGTGGTTTCTTAGCCAAGTTGTGCAGCACCCTCCTCGGAAGTGATTACTGGATTGGTCTAGTGTTAGATCTGGCACTCATCTCAGCCTCCAGTCCGAGGTGCCCTCTGCCTGGAGCCAGCACTGCTCCAACTATGCCAACTCAACTATGCCATCTAAATTTCTCTTCTGGAGTTATATCTGCTGCTGTAATGGGAAGGAGTTGAGTAGAAATTGGGGATGTCCAGGGAATGAATGTTATAAAATTTCCATGGGCTTTCCTGGTAGTGATTGTACGGCTGTTAAACCATGGTTAGAAGGTTGGCTTTGCAGGCCTGGGTTGGAACTGCAGAATTGCCAGAGATTTACTGAATGCTTCAGTGCAGGTGTCTGCTGCAGTGTCAGGCACTCACATAAGGATGTCGCTTCTTTTAGGTGCTGAAATCTCTGTCAACTCTCTTAAAAATCCCTCTCTGCCTGTGGCTGCTGGGTTTTCCTGTAAGTCTGCAAGGTCCATCTACACTGGGGACAGAGGTCCTGGAAGCCTTTGGGGAGGAATGTGACTCCCCCCTGACTAAGGGCAGGGACTGGCTTGGAACTGGGACCTAGGTAGCCCTGCAACCACCGTGATCCACAGCAGCTTCTCCGTGGGTCATTCCTGTCCTGCTGCTGGGCCAGTTTCCCTGTTGAAATTTCACCTATTTGGTGACTGCACACTGTGAAGCAGAAAAGATTCGTGTCTCTCAGCAGCTGGTGGTTTGGATGCTTTCAAAAGGACCGTAGGACTTCAGTTCTGTGGGGGAACAAAAATGAGCTGAGGGGCTTTTATCTGCCTTCAGGAGGCAGGTATTTTCCAAGTTATTTTTAATAATTGTGAGTCAGAAATTCTTCTGCCTGACCAACTTTCATTTAGGTGCATAACTCTGTTAATAAGAGCATATTCGACCAGCAGTTTTCTGGAAGGTAACGTGTTCATGGCACAGGAACTTCTTCCATTTGTAGTCACCATCAGTTTGCAGATCCCCAAAGACAGACACACACATACATCTGAGGCAACGGTACAGAGGGACACAGTCCAGAAACAGAGCCACGCTGTGGAGGGCACAAAGAAGCGCAGCTTGCTCTTCCTCAGCAGATGTTTCCCTGAGAAAGCCGCTCCTTGTAGATTGCTAAGGGATTAGCAAAATGTGATAATCCCGGATAGACAGGGAATGTTTTGCTTTTCTCTCAGTGGACTTTTCCTCCTGGCTGGGCCTAGTGTGCAGGCAGCAGGACATCTCCACTTGCCACTGCAGCAAGTATTTTGCAGTGCAGAGGCTGTTCCCTGCAGAACATCTTCAATGCCTTCAGAACTTTCGGAGGTACAGAAACCAGCACTGCAGCTGTACTGCTCAGGCAACCTTTCTATGAGAATTCTTACACAGACAGTTTGCTTTAAGGTCTCTTGCCACATTTTATGTCTCCTCATTTTTTTTTTTTTTTTTTGAAATCTAATACTTTCCAAAGCATTTTGAATGAAAAAATACCAATGTACAAAATTCTGCTTAGCAGCTCTCTGACTAGAAACACAAAAAAGTGCAAACCATTTTCCCCCAAAAGAAAAGGAAAACCCTGTCAGCTTTAGCATTGGGCACAAGAGGAAAAGCATGTCTCAGGGTGCTGGAAACTGGATTCCTTAATCTCAAGGGTATCTACATTGTTTGGAAAGAGTTTCCGACAATCCATTATACCTACTTATTCCTGGTATTTATTTAAAAAATATTCCACTCCAATTTTATACACAATTGCTTAACACGTGCTTGACTTTCATTATGACTCATGCCAATGATTCATGAAAAATTAGACGTTTGAATCTCCCCTTTATTTTTGCAAAAATACCCAAAAGAAAAAGATACAGCTATCCCAGAATAGAGTGCAAAACTGCAGGGAGCACTGCGGTAATAACAGAGTCATTCCTCTTTATGTATCAGCTTTGAAACTTAATTTAAGTATTTAAATTTGCAATTAAATATTTTTCATTAAATGAACTCATAGTGTTTCAAAGTCTGTATGTGTAACAGTACAAATGTTAATGTTCTCCTGTATCTGAAATGTACGTCGCTCAGTACTGTTGACGGTATTTGTATTCTGACAAGTAAAATACGTATTTTTATTCTTTGAAGGCTTCCTCGAACAAGGCTTGCTAGTTCAGGATGAAAAGAAATTACGAGAGCATTATACCAAAACCACGCAGTTCAGACTGGATGTGCTGTCTCTTCTGCCAACAGACCTGGCATATCTGAAGCTTGGTCTAAACTACCCCGAACTGAGGTTTAACCGCTTGCTGAGGATTGCTCGGCTCTTTGAGTTTTTTGACCGCACTGAAACCAGGACAAATTATCCAAACATATTTCGTATTGGAAATCTTGTCTTGTACATCCTTATCATCATTCACTGGAACGCGTGTATATACTTTGCCATCTCGAAACTCATCGGATTCGGAACCGACTCTTGGGTCTACCCCAACGTGTCCATTCCAGAGTATGGGCGCTTGTCTAGAAAGTACATTTACAGCCTGTACTGGTCAACGCTCACGCTGACAACCATTGGAGAAACGCCTCCTCCGGTGAAAGATGAAGAGTATCTTTTTGTGGTCATTGACTTTCTGGTGGGTGTGCTGATCTTTGCTACCATTGTTGGTAACGTGGGCTCCATGATTTCCAACATGAATGCCTCCAGAGCAGAGTTCCAAGCCAAAGTGGATTCCATCAAGCAGTACATGCATTTCCGAAAAGTGACTAAGGATTTGGAAGCCAGGGTTATTAAGTGGTTTGATTACCTCTGGACCAACAAGAAAACAGTGGATGAAAAGGAAGTTCTCAAAAATCTGCCTGACAAGCTGAAGGCTGAAATTGCCATCAACGTCCATTTGGACACGCTGAAGAAAGTGCGTATATTCCAGGATTGTGAAGCTGGACTTCTCATTGAGCTGGTGCTGAAACTGAAACCCACTGTCTTCAGTCCAGGGGACTACATTTGCAAAAAGGGAGATATTGGGAGAGAAATGTACATTATTAAAGAGGGAAAATTGGCTGTGGTGGCAGATGATGGCGTAACGCAATTCGTAGTCCTAAGCGATGGCAGCTACTTTGGTGAAATCAGCATCCTAAACATCAAAGGTAGCAAATCTGGCAACAGGAGGACAGCTAACATAAGGAGTATTGGTTATTCTGATTTGTTCTGCTTGTCTAAGGATGATTTAATGGAAGCCCTCACAGAATATCCAGAAGCCAAAAAGGCTCTGGAAGAGAAAGGGCGACAAATTTTGATGAAAGACAATTTAATAGATGAGGAAGCAGCAAAAGCAGGAGCTGACCCAAAAGACTTGGAAGAAAAAGTAGACAGACTTGAAACAGCTCTTGATACACTGCAGACTAGGTTTGCGAGGCTCTTGGCAGAATACAACTCAGCTCAGCAAAAGGTGAAGCAGAGACTTGCCAGAGTAGAAACCCGGGTGAAAAAATACGGTAGTGGCACCTTATCAGTTGGAGAAGCAGAGGCAGAAAAACCTGAGGAGAAAAAGTAGTTGGAGTATTTATGTTTCCTCATTTATTGGAGAAGGTTGAAGCATGTGAAAGCCATAAACGTATGTAAATATGTGTGTGCATACATAGAGGTTTTTATATGGACTCAAGAGAATGGTTTTTAGCATTTTAAACTGAAGCAGTATTTTCTTGTAAATAGAATATTGTCACCTTCTTAGGGGGAGATTTGGTCTGGCATTTGGTACTTTTTTGTACTGGGAGTGGGTTTTTTACAAGTCATGCTCAGAATGTCTGTTGTGTATGCCACGTATAGGTCTTGACACATTCTCTCTTCCCACACGTGTTGTGTTAAGGCGTTGCACTTAAAGTAGAAGAGACTGGGTTTTTCGAAGGGCTTCAAAAACCAGTTACAGGATACATGCTCTGCCTTGCCACCTAAGCAGCTGAGTAAATGCGTGGATGGACATCCAGGCTTCTCAAAATCTTTGTTCTTTCGTAGTGAAGCATCTGCACCAAGAGGCTGGACTGTTGCTGAGCTGCAGCACATACCTTACCTACACGTGTATGAAATAGCCGCGCATCTGGATGCTTTAGGCTGATTCTTTCTAACAAGCTGGGCTCTGCACAAAGGACCATGCTGACAGAGTAGTGGTGCTTATTCATGTCCTTTCTAGCAGGGTCTGTAACAGCCTTTGCTGCTCTGCAGCTGCGTGGGTTGGGAGAGAGTGGGAGATTTCCCTCCCCCCTGCCCTTTTTTTTTAAATTTATTTTATTTTATTCCCTCTCAGAAAGTGGGCAGTCCTGGTGGGAGGCTACCAAGAAACTGCACAGCTGCAGGCAGGGACAGCCTGTTCCCGCTCTGACTTTGTACCTCATCAGGGAGAGCAAGCCCTACATTGCAAAGTCTTTTCTGCTACTAAACCTATGTTTTCTCCTTCTTTGTTTTGTTTATGCTATTTAGTGCCAGCTTTTCTCTGAAGCAGTTGTGTCACTGCCATGTTTCCATTAGTTAGGGAGAACAAAGGCCAAATTTGCTCTGGTTCTACTGGGAGAAACCTAGTTGTGCTGACTGCTTTCCTGCTCGCTGCAGAGCAGTTGTCTCTGCCAACAGTCTGGCTCTGAGGTGAAAGCACAGGTCAGGTCCACTCAGCCTGCCATCCGTCAGGACAGAACGGTACTGGGAGAGTTTCCTGCTCAACCTCAGGATTTGCCGCTTCCACACCACTGCTTCCAGTGTCTTTTCAAGCTTCTCTCCCTCCCATTGAGGGGATTTCTCTAATATTCTCCCACTGGGAAGATACTAGCTTTCAGGTTTTGCTGCACAGTATTTTTCTGTTGTGTAGCTTTCCCTGTGTTACTTTTATCTTCCAGTACCTCACTGACTTCAGGAAAGTACGGAGTAGCAATAGCCATTCAGCATCTGTGGCGTAGGGGCTGGATCCTCCAGTGGCATTAGGTATTACTATTTTAGATGTCCTCAGCTCTGATATAAGGAGCCCTAGCAGCATGTGGGCATAGATGGCCTGTTGGAAGACTGGTAAGAAACCCACTGAGGGTGGTGTAACTAGATGGTAGTGAAATGGAAAGAGGCGGTTGCTTTGCTAAGCTGAGTACAACTGCTCAAGGTAAACATTCGCCTCTGGGCAAGTGGCTGTCCCCCTCCTATGGACACTTTTGAGCCTGGTGAGAGAGACAAAGCTGACAGCGACTAAGGAATGGGGCTTTGCCAGCAACGCTGGCAAAGGGACCATCAGGTAGTAGATGTCCACACATGGCCCATGTCTAAACTGCTGCTGTCACCAGCCTAGAAGCCAACTAGACTTAGGTATCTACCGTAGGCTGGGCTTGACCTCTGTTACCAAAATTTCTACTGAGTGTAACGAGGGCTTTGGAAAGTAGCTGAGACCTGTACGCAGCTAGCAGAATTTAGGAGGTTTGGGTGTTTCAGCTGTATCTTGTCCTTATTTTCTTCCAAGAGCTTGAGACAAATGGAGGTAAGAGAGGTCTAGTGCCCTCAGTCCTGCACTGAGGAAGGCAGCAGGGTTGAGGTGGAGCTGGCTGGTGGCTGGTCACAGTGTATGGCTGTAAGCATGGACAGTGCTGACCACAGATGGTCACAGGCTGCTGAGCTTGCAACTCTCACCTTGTAACGGAGGCAGGTACCGCCTGCCTGTGGCTGATGTTCACAGCTGGTTAATTCAAATACCTTATCTGGTAGGGATTTTGTATTTATCGTCATGTTCTACATCAGTCATGGTTCTCTGTAAATATCTGACTGTCTACCCAACGTGCTAAAGCTGTTCCAGCGTACTAGGTATATACAAATAGAATTGTTCAAACTATTATTTGTACAAATTTATACCTGTTAAAAACCCCCACAAACACAAGAATACCTGTTTATCTGATGGATCAGAACAACGTAAGCTATCAGTTAAATACGTGTTTGCTCTTCACTTTTCCACGCCTCCTGGTCTGGTTTTCACATGCCAGAAAAAGAACTATTCTGATGCTATTTGCTTCAGTCACTTTGAAATATATAGCTTTTGGCATGATGAAATCCCATCCTTCACCGTTTTTCATCTCTGTAAGATGTTTTTCCCCTTCTTTAATGTGACTACAGCGTGTACATTAAAATATTTTGAGTAACGTTCAAGCACCTCCGTGTTTTCTCTTACCCGCATCCCCCTGGATTTTAGTGCTTCATGGCAAGACTTTGATAATGCCGGTATTATGTGGCCCAGGAAATGATGAGCTGGAACAGAGACCTGAAGTGACAGAAAAGCAAGAGGGAATGGCGGTGTTCTCCCTTCACCGCGGGGCAGCTGGCACACGGCTTTGGTCCCGTGCCCAGATTTGGCACCGTCACTGCGTTTGCAGAGGCATGAGAGCCCCAGCCACCACTTGGCTTCCTCAGCAGTGCCAGGTGTCCTGGGGCACAGGGCCTGCCAAGCTCCTCCTGCTGCTGCTCCCTGTCTCCCTTCCTCCCCTTCCCCAGCTCCGTGCAGGGTGACAGCATGGATGGGGCCTTCTCTAGTAGAAGTAAACGCATTTGCTTTTTCTGAGCTTCCCAGTTCAAAAAAGACAGGGACCTACTGGAAAGAGTCCAGTGGGGGGCTGCAAAGATTATCAGTGGATCAGAGCATCTCTCTTATGAGGAAAAGCTGAGAGAGGATCTCATCGGGGCTTATCAATATCTAAAGAGTGGGTGTCAAAAGGATGGGGCCAGACTCTTCTCACTGGTGCCCAGTGACAGGGCAACAGGCACAAACTGGAACACAGGAAATTCCATCTCTCCACGAGGAAAAACTTTACTTTGACAGAGCACTGGAATAAGCTGCCCAGAGAGGGTGTGGTCTCCTTCTCTGGAGATACTCAAAACCTATCCAACCTGCTTTAGGTGAACCTGATTTGGCAGGGGGTGTTGGGACTAGACGATCTTCAAAGGCCCCTTCCAACCCCTGTCACACTGTGATTCTCCCACTTATGCACATGCACTGCACCTGCCAAAAATCTCCCCCAGGCAGTACCTGGCAGGGGACACGCTGGTCCTTCACCACCACCACAAGAGTAAGCAAGGAAAGGGACAGCTCCTATGGAGCATTTGAAAGCCCAACTTGAACCTCCCAACAAGTTTAATGGCCACCGCGCTCACTTCTTGCAGGCACAGGAGCCAAGACACGCAGAAGTGGGCAGCCGTGAGGTGGTACCATTGCTCCAAGGTGCCCGTGCTGAGCAAGACACCTGATGGACAAGGCTTGAGGTTATTTGAACATCTGCTGCAGGTGCAAAAGGAAGGTGAAGCTAGTGGAGCAGCACTGCTGCCCTCCAGGTGCTGCCTGGCCTGAGCTGTTCCAGGGAAAGGGCCTCAAATCACAGGCCCTGCTCCCTGACAGCAAGTGGTCAGAGTCCTGCTGGTCCCTAGAGCGCCCTCAAGAGTGGCACCCCATCCTTTCCCCCTCATCCTCTATTATTATTTTTACTTAAACCAGTTTTTAAACAGCAGAAAGGTCTGCTCTGGAAAATTCAGCCGACTGAACTGGACAATAGAAAGGGTGGTGACAGCAAAACAGCTCGTGTGTGCGTGTGTGTGTGTACAAACTCCCTCACACACGGCCGAGGGTTGGGGTGAGCCTGACTGTGCAGCTCTTTCTGCAGGAAAACAGCCGGGGGTAGCAACAACCCTACATTTCATTCTTTTTTTCTTGAGGCATCTGCTTTACAGTTTTATTCCTGCCAAATATTTATTAACCTACAAGCAGAGAGGGCCCTGCTTCACATCAAGAAACAAACTGTTCATTTTCCTTTCCCCCGCAAAAGTGCCGGTGCTTTCTTGGGGCTGGGTCTGCATGTTACTGATGTAGAAGATACAATTCCTTGCTGTAGTGCTGCTGATGGCGAGGATGGGAGAGGATTTCGCAGGCCAAACCTAGTCCTGGTTGTCCAAGGAGATAACGCAGCCAGGCTAACTAAAGGAGGGCTGCTCTTCGTCCAGAAGATTTGTGAGATGACAGCATTTGTACTTGGCTTCAAAGTCCCCCGGCTCTTCTATTAATGTTTCCATCCTGGAACAGAATGAAAGAATCAAACCCTTGTTTACATAATTTAGCATTCATAAAAACCCTTTGTGTTTCCCTGAGAGCAAAATGAATTATGCACTAAATGGATCTGGCAACTGTACAGGCAGCTAAAGCACAAGAATTCAGCTGGGGCAGCTTTCCTGAGGGAAGCCACCAGTCCAGGACTCCCCCTCATCCCCCAGCTATAATCCAGAGCCCAAGGAGGATGGTGCCCAGGGAGTCCTCACGAGGAGGTTGGGGAAGCCCCACTCCCCTCCATTCTGCCTTGGGTGGAAGGGGAGGGAGGGAAACACACACAAACCCTGGGTCTAGAAATGGTTGGACCTTTTGTTCCTGAAATTCAGATTTTGCAGCTGTTTACAGCTCAGAAATCAATGGCCAAGGCTTGCTGCTGCCAACTGCCCCCACAGCTTCACCGTAGAAAATAAAACTCTGCCCTTCTGTGTTTTCAGTCCTCCCTGCTCTGTGCCCTCCTCACTCCACTTTTTGGGGAAGACTCACATTATTTAAGCAAAATCAGTTTCTGCAACCTCAAGAATAGGACAGCAGGGTGTCGCCCCACTTCAAGGATGAACACAAACATCAGCTTTACTCCAGAAGCAGCAGCAGATCTCACAAAGAGATTTTCCTCATCAGCTCTACCATTCCTCCTTGGCTTCTGCAGGGAGAGCACAGGTTGCTTTGCCAATGGCCAAAGTTCCCATGCCAAAGGCTGTCCTCCCAAGAAACCAAGGAGGACACTGTCCAGAGGCTCTCCCAGAGGCCTGTCTTATTTGTATAGGTAAATTGGAGGTAGGTTACTAAAGTCAGAGATGCAGAAAGGCAAAAGGAATTTACTAATAGTTGCTGTTCTGTTTTTCTTTCCTTAGTAGTTGTTGTTATCAACCTTCCTGTAACAGGACAATCAAAGAACAAAAACATGGAAAAATCAGGAAAGCACAACTGTATTCTAGACCGATGGGCAGCTTGATGAATACCTATTAATTTCTCATCTTTTTGTCTGTTTGACATGTCATTGCTTTACTTTCCTGATGAGAAAAAAAACACCACAAAACAACCCCAAACACCTCAAACCATTCTGGTTTTACTGCTAACAGCTATTTCTCCACTATTGCTCTGGAAGGGGAGCCAGGTGTGTAGCACAAGAGCCAATGGGCACTACCTGCCTTTCCCAAGAAGGAGGTAGGGAAGCACAAAAGGATTTGCCCCCCCCCCCTCCCTGCATAGCTTGCAATCAGAGCTGATGAATCAGACCAACCATGCTGCAAAGATTTACTTTTTGGAGAATTGATGCCAGTTCCCCTCTGAAGTACAAGTATTTTACTTGTAGAGTGGTGCAAATAACTCATCCAACAAGCTTCACTGGGATTCCTGCTATTTTCAAATTATTTGCAGATTTAGGCTGTTTAAAGCACATCCTCAGGGCTGCTTGTTCACGGGTACTTGTCCAATGCTGGGCACAAGGAAGCCTCTCTTACAGCAGTGACTTGGGGCACTCCATGGTAGAGGAAACAATCCAGAGGTAGGTTTTGTAATAGATTTTGGCTACTGGAAACCCAATGGCTCATCTCCATGCTATAACCCAGCTGCCTCTGACTACACTTGAATGACGGTTTGAAAAAAACCTATGTCTGGCAACAAAAAGCTGCAGAGCTTTTCTAGGAAAGCATCTCATGAGTTTCCAAACACATCAGTTGCCATCACGGCTCATTTATCCTGTCAGCCACGGACAGGCTTCTCCATGCATGGGTCAGACCAGAGAACTGACAAGACAGATGAGGGTCCCAGCCACCAGGCAGGTTGGCAGAGGAGCTGCCCCAAGCAAAACACTTTCAGTTCAGGGTTTCAAGGCTGAATGCTTTGAAAAGGTTTCACCTGCCGTAACCCACCTGCACCAGCGACAAGCACTGGCAGCTAAAGAAGGATGAGCACAATGAAGGACAGAAGCAAGGAAAGAGCTATGCAGCACCTCAGGACAGCTGATGGCAGGGGGGACAAGACCTATCCCAGGCGAGGGAGAAGCACCCAGCAGCTCAGCTTGTGGCCACCTGGAAAGAGAGGTTGTTACAGGAGAGACAGTGACCTGGAGCCCTGGAGAAAGCATGTGGGTGAGCTCCTTTCTGTTGACCAGGCAGTTTTCTACAATTGATTTACACTTAAACTTCGGTAGCCACAAGGGGCCCATGCCAGACCAACGGGCAACAGGGACATCATCAGTGCCAAGGGTGGAAGAAGCGTTGTGCAGTGCAGCAGAGCTACCTACTTACTACAGACAGGCCTCAGTCCTACAGGGATTCACTCTCACTTGTGCAAGATAGGAAAAAAAAAAATAAAGAGGAAACTCAGAAGGTGGTGAGACCAACTGATGCTGCCATCAGTCACTGGGGGACTCCAGAGGCTGCAGCCAGCCTTGGGATGGGAGATTCCCAGAGGAAAGATGCAGAATACGGTTGCTGGAGGCTCCCACCTTGCAGATGCTGGGAAGAAACTACTGAAACAGCCCATTTTTACCACCCACAGTCCTGCAGCAGTGAGGTCTAAAACCATTCTCTGAAGGTGGCAACAGCAGCAGAGCCCTGAACCCAGGAAACTTTTCCAAGGGCAAAGACATCAAGAAGGAGTCTCTTCTCCAAAAACAAAGCCAACAAAGAAACTGGCAGGGATGAAAAACACAAACTACTTATCCAAAAAGCTGCAGGTCTGGAGCAGGATCATCTCTGAAAGGCCCAAGGTCTGCTGTCTGGAATGACTCCTGACACAGGAATGATGCTTTCACCTGGCTGCTGGCCATTACAGCTGGGGCAGAGCCCAAAGGCTGCAGCCAGACAGGAACTTTGTCGGAAAGGCTATCACCTTAGGGATTTTTGTTTGGGAATATGAGATCCTCCCCAGAGAGATTCAAGGTGGAAAAAAAAAATAACTGGGCCAAGAACAACCCTTATCAGATGGCTCATAAAGAAGCTTGTGTTGTGTTTTGAAAAGAAAGTATCAGTGCTGGTGAGGTCAAAGTATCACCTGCTTCGTTTTTGGTGACTCGCTGCAAAGTTCATAGAATTCTTCACGCGCAGATGGCAATTAAAAAAAAATAATTAAAAAGTAATCAGTGTACATAGCACAAGGGAGATTATTCTTTTGAAAACATGCTTTCATCCAGGAAACATTCTTTTGTCGTTTCCCATTTTTTTTGTTAAAATAAATTACATTAGGAAGTAATAAAAATCCCTTAATTGTACCAAATTAGCTCACCTGATCTTTACCCCTTGCCGCTCAAGCCCTGAGGGCTTACAACAGAAAGTAACTAAATCAAGTGTAGCAGCACGTAACTTAGGTCACCTCAGAAATTAGAACAGAAGCATTCACCTACTTGCCATTTTATAGACAGTTACCTGTGAGCACCGTCGCTTGCACTGCTGTATGATACAGATCTGAAAGCAAAATGATGCAGCGGGAAGCCGGATTTAAGGTGTTTTTTTTCTCTGTAGGTGAACCCCCAGGCACAGCAGAAACGTACACCAGAGCTTTCGGCGACATTAAGAAGAAAGGCTTCACGTCAGCTTAGCACACGACAACAGTTCAGTCACAGACCTTCAAGCTGCTGCAGTTTTTATCCTCAGTTGACACTGCTCAGGACTAGTTGTCAGCCAAGCTGGTGCGAGCAGCAGCATCCCCGCAGGAGCCGTTGTTAGTGCGCTGTGTCCTCCCAAAGGCAGACGTCCCGTTCCAGCAACCACTGGCTGACTGTCCCTCAGTCAGCTCTGCCTTCATTTTAAATTTCCAAAACTACGCACAAAGCTCCCCAGGAACATAATATAGCAGTTCCTAATCCCATTTCATTATCCTAAAATACAGTAACGCTTCCCACTTTCTAGTTGTGTCTCTGATGCTCTTGTCTCTTAGAAATTTCCCCATATATAAATCCTGAAGCAAGACACACATTGAGCAATGGACATCCATGAACACAAGTGTTCTAGGTAGTCTTCAGTTATTTATCAGAACCATCCTCTCTGCCTGTATCTTACAAATACTGCAGAACAGAACAAAATCACACTTGAGTATCGCAAAGCGGCACATCTGCCATTAAAACCACCTTCCTCCCATCCCTTGTCTTCCCAAGAGCCTTTCAGTTAAAAAAAATCAAATCCCATCTCCACTTCTTTCATCCTTCCTAGTCTTTTTCTCAATCAAAATCTATTTTCCAACTGCTTCTCTTCCCACCTAGTTACTTTCTTCTGCCAACCCATGCCTTGCTGTCCCACCTCACCCTTTCACTTTCTCCTCCCCCCAGCTCCCACCCGGTGCCCATCCTGTAAAGCAGCCACTGCAAGAGGGACTGATGTTTCAGGCAATAAGCATCAGAGAAATGGGACTTTGAATCCAAGTGAAAGAAATACAACATTTTCTTAAAGGAAAAAAAAAAAAAGAAAAAAAGAAAACAAAGGAGCGATTGTGGCTTTCAAAGATCACAAACAACCTTTTCTCCTTGCAAACTTGTCTGTGGAATTCCCTCCTCCTGCTCAGGAATCCAAAGCCAACACCAACATATCCCACTTTCTGCTCTTCAGAGAGGAAAGCTTGCAAGGAGACAATCCAAAGGGGAAAGTTGCTTTTTCTGCTCCCTGTGGATTCTGTCACAGCAGCTTTCAACAGGCTGGGCAGCTCCTGGTCCACTTGGTCTGCAGTTGCAGTGAATGAGCTGTGCTGCTTCAGGTGTGACCGTGACACCACTTACCAGAAACTCGGCTGAAGACACACTGGAACCTTCTAGGACACCATGAAGAAGGAGATTCCCACGTTCAATGACAAGGTAATACATCAGGATGCCATGCCAACAGCAGGAAAGCCCTCTGGCTGCAGGCCAGTCCCTTGCTTGGTGGTTTACTGACAGCAAAGCTATGAAGACAGAAACCTTATAGCTGTGCAGCACACAGCTGAATGCTAACAAGTAACTTTTAACAGTAATACTTCAAGAAATCCAGCAGCAAGATGCCTTTTTCAATTCTGTTAAAGAACAAAAATCAACAGCTGGAGACCTCTTTAGATGGAGCACTGGAGAAAAATACATGCTGTTATTTCATGGGTTTTCCAAATTAATTCATCTAGGTAAGAAGTGACCATTTAAAGCCAAATACCGGTACCAAATCTCGAAAGCAACAGTAAAAAAAAAAGAATTTCTTAATAAAATTAATTTCAAGTCCCCGATGGTCTTACGAACTTGATGATATCAATTTCAATCCCTTCAATAATTCTGGAAGTTTAATTAAAGCTGTGGACAATTACAAATGGAAAGTGTACGTAACATCACAAGTCCTTGTGATTCTGAGACTAACCATAATAAAGAAAGGCTCTATTTTGCATCACCGAACTTGGAAGAAGTTCCTGCTCCACTTGGAATGCTGGTGTTTTTCTGCATGAGGTGGCACAGCTCAAACATTCCACCCAACTGAAGCATCTTCATCCTGAAAGCTCTTGAGACAATCGAGAAATTTTTAATCCCCTGGTGGGCTTCAAAATTTACCTGGAGGTACTTGGCCAGGGAAGTGCCTTAAAGCTGATGCTGTGGGGGTTGTCCTCTCGGCAAGCATCAGCAGCATGGAAATGCGTGCCCCATTCCCTGCTCCACAGAGCAGAAATCCAGGCAAGTGTCTGTATAGCACATGCTGTGGGCTACCTGGAGGCTCAGCCCAGCAGGTACATCACAGCTGCGTGGTAGGACACGTGGTATGAAGCTCCAGCTTCAGCAATGAAGACCCCGGTTGGACGACTCATGGCATGGGTTAAGTACTGTAACACGGAGCTGGCTAGAGGACCAGGCTCGTCACCAGCCCCGTTCCAGCATCAGCTTTCCTCAAAGCACAGGGCCGGAGAGGGTCTCCTCGGCTGCCACAGTCCCACCTCAGGCCACTGCCTGCTGAATGGAAGAAGCCCAGTTAGAAGTTCACAAGACACTGTTCCTCAGTTAGCAGAAATCTGCTCACTCCAGATGGCTGTTCCTGAAATCTTTTTAGCAACAAAAGCCTTCATCTTTAAAAAGGCGATGCCTTCTTCATGCAGTCATGTATGAACATACCTTTAGAGCTAAACAAAACTATTCCTTCACTCCTAACAAAATCTGAAAAAAACCTCCATATTTTTTTTTTTTCCAGTATTTAAACTGATTCTTTCAGTATTTCTTGTATTACCTTCATTTTTGAGGTAGGTGCAGGATACTACAAAAAACAGACAAAAGCCTGATGTCTCCTTTGCACCAAGGTTGGAAATGTTTTGGCAGTCCATCAGGGTGCAGAAGGAAAGGCTCGAAGAGGCATTTGTCACTTGTCAAATGAGACAATGCTGAGATGCCTAAAATATTTTCTTGTTAACATATTAAGGGCACCGTGAGGAGAAAGCACCAGCATCCTGGCATCAGCCTGCTACCTTGGAAGAGAGGAGTCTTCTGGCTGACTTGAGAGAGGGATTTCAGTGACCCATAGGTACACCTAAGTTTCTGAGGCAAGTTTTGTAGACCTGCAATTTGCTAAATGCTACTGAAGGAGTGAGGGTGAAAGACATTCTGGGTGTGCCTGGAGCCTAGAAATAAATAAATAAAAAAAATATATAAAAGAACTTAAACAGGATTTTCTCCATTCTGTCAAACCTTTCAAGCAAAAGATGACTGACTGGAACTTTTGCAGGGCAGGAGGGCAACTTGCAGCTACAAGACTTCAAGATTTATTTATTTTAAGCCTTATCAACTGCTGCTGCTGGCAAATCATCATGTTTATACCACTGCTAATAAGATAAGGTTTCAACAGAGTGGCATTCTGGGGGAGGCTGCATATAGATAAATGGGAAATCTGTCAAATATAAAGTACTTGTATCTTACCTGACCATGATTCCATGAAAAACAACTTGTGCTTTCAAAGGCCAACAGAATTATTTTAATCTTAGTACTAAAGGAAGCCTGAAAAAGCATATTCACAACGTCAACAATTCAGTCAGAGAACTTTGTATTGCTATCCAATTATGCTGTCTGTCCAGCTTTTGGACCTATATAAAAAAGAAAACCCGCATAGATTTTATACACTTGCCAGCTGGGCATAACCATCATCCATAGCTACATCAAAATGAAACAAATTACACGGATATAGCTTAATGGTATTAGGCTATTGACATAGTACATACCACACAGCAGTATCACAATGTGGTTCATACTTGTAACAAAGCACCTCAAGGTACTCCGCAAACCTTGATCTCACCACCTACAGTAAAAGATGCACCAAACCTGCAGAAAATTGGTGAGAACTGGGGTTAACTGCCCTGCTGACAGGTAGGGTATCTTGTGTTTTCCTCTTGAAGGACATGCAATGAGGCGGACATTCAAAAAGGCATGCCTTAAGTGCCACCTCGAGATCCAAGACCAGAAGACAGCCAGCACCTCTCCCACCCCAGCAAGTTTCAGTCCCCATGTCCAGGCTGTCTTCCTCAGCCAGGATTTGAGAGGGAACACAGCAGGATCCCACATCACTACAGTTCATTTCTGGTGAGTTTTACATACCTGTAAACCCTCAAATTATGCTGTACTACAACGTTTTCTAATCAAATAATTTAATATCCAATTTATCAAAGGAAGTCACTTGTTTTCTTTTTCACTGAACCGAGGTGAAAAAAAGGTCACTGTTTTATTCAGCATCGTAGTTACATAACAGTTGTCTGTTTCTATTACTAGAAAGAATTTATTAAAATAGTCCTGAAAGACATCTTTTCTTTCTCCGATGATTTCAAAACTACGCCTCTTAATGCCAATTCCACACAGTCATGGGTTTGATCGGTAGTAGTCAGTTATAGCAATTGTCAAGGCACAAGCTCAGCTCTGCACATCCGCTGCAGCTTGTATTGTAAAAGAGATATGCCACTTAGGTCCTCTCTTAAAAAACGCATAATCCCTTTATCATGTATTGCAACAGGAGAAATTAACATTAAAACGCAGACTACGAAAGGTAAAGGATTTATTTCTGATATGATTTGTAGAGTTAAATTAAAAACCTACTGAATGCTTTATGTAGTAGATGAACATAACCGTAGTACTTATTTTCTAACTGTTTATTTAATGGCTGGAAGTGTACAACATGAAGTAGGCCTTGCGTTTAATATTGTTCAATTTTGCTTATTGTTAGATGAGATTAAAATACAGTAGCCATCCCTTTAGATTATGTTGCAACACTGATCATGTGCCTTGATAAGTAGGAACGATTCATTAAATAAATGGTGATGACATAACACATACGGAAGACTTTGGATTGTCTATTTAAAATGTCAACATAATAGGCAATTAAGAATAAAACTTCGTTTTAAGTGCACTTCCACATGCTTTGTTTATAATATAGCAAAAACTTCCTATCTTTTTCCAAACACTTCACTCCCTACTCTAAAGCTGTTCAGTTGAAAATGCACTTTCCCCAGTAAACTTTTTTAAAAAAGTAACTAAAATTTCTACCCTTTCATATGCTAAGAAACGTTTCCTAATTAAAAACACAGTTTATTACAAGACATGTGAAGACAACATATAGTGAAATGAATTTTAATTGTTGTGCTGTGACTAAAGTAAAGTTCTCAAGGCTGCAATTTAACATTCCAAGTTCTCCCTTCCATCTTTATTGATTCTTAAGATTTTGCACAGAAACTCTTTGGGGGCTAGAACAGCAGTAATTGCATCACACTGTTTTCCAAGACTTCAAGTTTCAAAAGCAAACTCTTCAAAAAGTACAGTTCTTGATTTGATTAGATACAGGGACAAAAATATAGCACATACTTGAAGGTTACATGGTCTACAAATGATGGCAATATTTTCCTTGGGAGAGTACAGTTTGTTTTCTTGTAAATACTCAAAAAGGCTCAACTTCAAGCAGTAATAAACACAAGCAAAAGTGATTTAACCCTTAAAATAAATATTCAGGAAAACCTCTCTGTACATACAAGTGAAAGAATATGTAACACTTTCACGCTAAAAGAAAAAATAAAGATTTTGTTCATATAAGCAGCTGAAATCTGCTGTTCCAGCCCAATGTCCCCAGTAAAGAAGGGAGGCACAAACACAGGTGACTACTGTAGCTCACTATCTTATGGCCTTTTTGGACAGGGACATCATCACCATCATTTTTTAAAATCCCTTTTGTTAGATTTCTTACAGCATGCCAAATCCTTTGGCATACGTGATGGCCTTCAATAATCTTTCTTTAAGCTTTTCTTTGCTTGAATACTCCGGAAGCAAAAGTACATTAAAGCATGTGTGAGATGTAGGTAACCTGTGGGAAAACAAAAAAGATTCATTCAGACCTGGGAACACGCAGTACATGCCAAGAAATACAATGTTATTTCATGAACTTGAGAGAATGAATTTAAAGAGAATCTACTTCGCTTAAAGATTCAACTTTCAGATTTAACTAAGGTAAATAAATGAAAAGCACAGAACTTGCTTCCGTTTATAAACAAACAAGTATAAAGCAGATTTGTAATTTCTTTTTTTTTTTTTTGTTACCTCTCTGTATCTGGGCCATTTTTGGCTATGATCATCTTTAATTTTCCAAGACCTCCCACAGGGGCTCTGTCTGTGCCTGTTGTAAACTGTAAGAATAGTCTTTTCTGTTCATCTGTAAATGAATGGACTATTTCCCAGAATTCCCTATCAAGGAAGAAATCAAAGAGTAAGTAAAATTAAAACTTTTTGGTATAAAGCAGACTTTCAAAAGCAATTGCACTTTGAAGGTTTTGTAATTCTTATCAACCTTAACATCGGTGTACAAGTTGCATTCATAAACCAAAGCTAACAGTAATGCATTTACCAATGGATGAGAGTCAGAAGCAGAAATCAGAAATACTACCAAAACATTGCGGAGAAACTGTTTTTGAATGTTAATTCAGTTGGTAAGTGATGTGTAATTATTTCTCCTTTATTTTATTATTCCTTTCTCCTAAGGAATTATACTGGTTCTATTACACTGTCCATTTCTACTGCCTTCCTAAACACCACAATAAAGAATGCAGCTGCTGTCAAAGGTTTTTGACTCTAGGAGAAACTAGTTATATAGTGTTGGCAAGGTCTACAGGACCGAAGATGGACACTTTTCTGACCCTTGTCTTCAGAATTCTCTAATCAAAGGGGGGAAAGAAGGTAAAAACATTCAAAACATTTTCCCTCTTAAAAACATTGAATTTACTTAATTTTTAAGTAGAGAAGAAAACTCTACACATGTGACCTATTCATACAATCCAGTGTTGATGAATTTTTTTATTTTTTTATTTTTTTTTTTTTAATTTTCCATGCTCACAACAGAGGAATGGCAATTTATTGAAACAGCCCTGTTTATGCTGGGGGTTATTTAACTATATGGTATGAGACACAAAAGCCCAGGGAAAGACCCCTTTTAAGCTTTACCAAAGTACATTAGAAGCTAAAGACAATGCTTATACTATCTACTCTTTTCTAATGACAGTACGTGGGTAAGGTAAAATCATACATAAGACACTTGCATCTCCGCTCCCACTACAAAAAAATATTAAATCTTACAATATTAAATCCATTATTAAGAAACAGTCACGTAGAATGCCTTGAACCTTTCAGAAATTAGAAAAAATTACCTAATTATAAGAGAGTCTCTTGTATAGCCACCATCATATTCTGTAGTTTCTTCTAGTGCTTGAAAATCTAAATTCTGTAAGAAGATGACAATTTAAAAAATGACCACTAATTATATACTTAGGATCAAAAAAGCTCCACTTTTTCTGGTGTAAATTCAGGATTCTTACCCTACTTCCACAAATAAGTAATTCAATTTCCTCTGGTCTAAATAAATATTTCAAAGGAGATTCATTGGTCACCATGTGGAATCCTCTCCGAAAGGCCTTGAACTGCTTTTCTACTGATTTATTGAGTATATAGTCAGCATACAGATTGACAAATTCCTGCAAGGAAACAATCCCAAAAAACCTCTTAGTACACATGCCTCTTGAAGTATCTCCCAAAGATATAAGACCCCAAAATACATTTAATTCTGTAATTCTACGTAGATTATCTGGACCCAGTTTCTGCTCAGCCATGATGAAGAGCAAGTCTCAAACACCACTTTCCATGTTTTCTTTAAAAGTGAAGCCTTTTCTGCTTACAACTACACTGGGCTATGGCAATTTTAAAACGCTTTTAAACTCAAATTCTTAGAGAGATCAAACCTTACAGACTCCTACATAATTCTGCATAGAGTATCTAAAAATTACAGGGAATGTTAAAAAAATAATCACGAGTGTACCTTTCTATTTTCATTCGTAATAGGAATTTTATCACCGTTTTCCTTTAAATCATGCATCATTGGATTGCCAAAGAGATCCGTATGAGATATTTGAAACGTTATCATCATATCATCTTCCACACTTCCTTCATACTCTAGTAAGTCTCTCAAACTCTGGTAAAGAACCTAACAGGGTAAGAAATACATGTTTGTCATAAAGAAGTTTCAACAGATTTCAACGAGTAACACCAGAAGACATGAAATCATCTGCCTCAAAGGGTTGTTACATTCTTTGACACAGGCCACCTAAGATCTCCCCTAACAGTCCAAACAAAGGTATATTAAGCTTGTGAAAACAATCAATAGCAGATATTAAGGAAAGACAAAAAAGAAACATGGCAATAAGTGATAGCTCCCTTAGAAGAGCCTACCAGTATCCAGGAATCTTCCTAAATGCAACGGTCAGTCCTGTAGCTTAGGAGTGACTAATTACCTCTTCTTCTTTTAACTCTTTTGAAAATAGATTTACTTTTGACATCCAGAACATGTTACACTAGTAAACTGAACACATATGTATTAAAAATCAAAGAAAATGCTGTATTTTATATCAGATAAAATACAGGCATCAGGTCTTTATCACCTACATCTTAAAACTCATACTAGGAATTAATCTTGAAGCAATACAGATAGGACAGTCCTTAAAGAAAATGCACACAAAAAAATAATAATCACAAGTTGGGCTGTAATTTGCAAAGTGGAATCTGAAATTACCTGTAAAAGTTTGCTCTACAAAAAGGAGCAACCAACCCTCCTCCCTGCTTCAGAAAAGCCCAAGACTCTTGGAAACTAAAGGCTATGCAGAAAGGGAACAATTCTTTGGCTTAGACAGAGGTGTAGGATTCAAAAATGCCAACTGAAGGTAAAAAGAGCAACCGAGTGCAACTATATTTTTACAGTGAACTAATAAAGTTCCCCTCAATGTCTGTCTTACTGAAAGTCTAGATGTAAGCTTCACTGTCTCACTGTCCATATACTTTTGATTCTTCCACAGCCCCTTTTTAAAAATAGCTTGCATTGAAAATGATTGGATTTTGAATTGGTGGTGGTGAGGGCTGGTGAACACCCTGTCCTCCATGCTCTACAGTATTAGAAAAAGCATTGGGAGGGCTTGACTACTCCAAATTTCATTTTTGGTTTGAGGAGCTCGGAAGTGTTTAGATCACATTAGAACACAAAGAGTTTAAAAAGGATTATTTTAAACCAAGTCAGTGTAGATGCCAGAGGAGAAATCTAAGAGTAGAGGAGAAAAAAACAAACAAAAAAATGCCCTGATTGCCTTGTTCCACAGGAATATATCCACTTTTTCTGTCATAAAAGACTTTGAATATGTAACAAAAATGACAGGAAACTGAAAGCACTGTGTATTTCTCAACATCATTTTACAGAGAAACTGGCCAAAGCTGGCATGCTGTTATATATAGACATCCAAAGCAGACCAGATAACCTAATTTTGGATTACACACGCCTCATTTTCCAATTAACAAAAAAACCCTGGCAAGTTCTTTTCAAACACTAGCACTTTACTCATCTTTTTTGAATAGCTGAAGATTTTGCATAAATGCTTATGAAAAGGGAAATGATCCACCACTTGAAATGAAACATACTAATAACTCACACCAGCCAGCACAAGGAAAAGCTAGTGGTGTTCTTTGCTTGAATATCAGCAGGGCCAAGACATCCTGCACACATACTTCAATGTTCTACCTACTAAAGCATGGTCATGGCTTCATGTTTTGTACAGCTACTGGCAGGGGAGGCGTGGGGGAAGACTGGACACTGATCACTGCTCCCAAACTGCAGAGATATTCATGAACTGCCTCATCTCTTTTGTTTTAGACAAACACCAATATGAGCAACACACTTTTCCATGTCTACTGTTACTTCCTCATTTCTTTGTAAAAATCTACAAACAGATATAAACAGCCTAATGTTAGAAGTCAATTTGGGAAGATACCATTAGTAACAGTTCATGCTTAACAGTGCTTATTGACAGTAAGCAATTTAGGCAGTATGTAAAAACCAGAACAATGCTTTACTGATACCCAGCCCCACTTATTGACTTGACAGTTCTGCCTCCTCCAAACCAGATGCAATAAGAGCTTTTATTGATTATGAACGCATTTTAACAAACACAGACTCTTCACACAAGTCACTGGTTGTTTCACTTCCACTTCTGACAGTGATCTTGTGTTTAATTCCAATCTAGATCAAATTATTGCATGAAAACGCATTAATAAACTCAAAGAACATAATGAACTTACAGGATGAGAGTCTGCCAGATCACGGAAAGTTCCTTTTTTGCCCATTAGCTTCCTGTAGACAACCATGGGAAAATGTACATCCAGTATACAGTTATTGTAAATAGCCAGACCCAGTACTATGCCAATCAGTGTAAACTGACCCTCAGTTTCAAAAGAGGACGGATTAAACCAAAACAGTTTTGTAGATTCATCATATGTGAACATCCCTGTAAAAAAACATGATGTTGAACAATTATGGTTACGTATCAACACAAATTACATGGAAAATATATTGTTACAAATCCATTTGCATTAGAATGCCTCTAAAACATGTTTAACTTAACATTATACTGAATTTAATGGCAAAGAGCAGCTACTTTCCTTAGAGTAATTGGAGTAGCTCAAAATACTGTTACTCACATTACCACTAAAAGCATGCAGGAGAGACTTGTGACATGACATCCTGCTATGCGCAGCGAAGCCACATGTACACAACCTTTCCTGCCCCTTCCATGACTGAGGAAGCAGCAGCACATTGCCAACACAGATGGTAACTTTGATAAATACAACAGCACGAGAAAAGAACACAAATCAAAAACCAGGTGGATGAAATAAACCCGAAGAACTATAAAGCAATAGGTTTTCTTCAAAGGCTTTTCCAGGCCAGTTCCATCAGATGCTGGCCTAGCAATGAATTGGAAGCTATGATCATAAAGCAGGGATCAACTGTCACATATAAACTTAAGAGTTAGATACCTAACCAAGTTTTTCTTTGTTTCTTTAAAGGCACTCAACAAGGTCCACTGCTGCACCTATTGTAAAAATCCTAACTTGAGGGGAAAATGTAACATGGGACTGTTGTTTCACAGGAGGGGTTGCAATTTTAACAGCTTGTCACTGTTAAAAGTGGGAGGTTTTGCTTTGTTCCCATACCCCTTTATCTCACTCAGCTCACTATTTCAAGTGACCAATTTCCTGCCAAGTTCAAAGGCTGAGTGAGTACCTTTACAGAAAGCTTCAAAATCCAGCTGAACTGACACAACTGACACACACCAGGCATAATAGGAAGTGTATAGGACTGTACAGTGAAGGGCAAAAGAGTCCCTCACCCTTTTCACTATAACAAGGCACTAGATTAGTTCTTTTTTATGAAACTAGGGTTTGTGTACAGGCTATAAACTATTTAAATGAGTCTCCACAGTAAAATCCGTTGCTTATCTGACTTGATACCAAAGCAACATAATTGCAAACCTCATAGACTTAAGGGTAGAGAAAGACCACCCCAGACAAAGTATAGTCCCAGTGACCTGTTGCTTGTACAGTTAAGTCTCACAATTTTGTGGCAAAACCTAGGGAAAAGTTCCCAGGCTCCTTCCTCCCAACACAGCAGAGGTTAGATGCATGTGGTCAAGAACACAAACTACCTTTGCCACAAAGATTTACCTGTCAACTCTTAAAAGATATGCTCTATTTACAACCTACAGAGACAAACACAGCCACACAAAGAAGGCCACAAAATAACTCCTAAGGCTGAAAATAAGATGTCACCTTCAGCCAAGAGATAAAGGTTGAAGTCTCCTTCAGTGTAAGGAAACAAACTGCAAACTCATTCAGAGACTGGCTATTCCCCAGAACTGAAGATTATTTATCTTAGTAAGGACAGGGTCAGCTTTTAGAGGAGAACACAAATAACAGATAACACTTCAGGTAAGGCAACTGGAAATCAGAAATGGATGAACAACACCAGCATGTATAGGAGAAACATTAAATAGAAGCCTGCATTCCATTTTCTGAATTGACTGAAGTAACTTCTGGATTACTGGCACAATAAAAAAAATTACTTACACTTTCTGGAAGGTGATGGAAGAGTTACAGTAGTCAAAACAAACAACTCCAGCAAATATCTAATAATGAAGGACTAACAGTCCACCTAGACCCACATCTGGAAACACTTTAATGTGAAATACAGTATTTTATTCAGTATCAAAATTAAGACTATAGTATGTATTAACCATAATAAAACACTAGAAGAAACTGGAAGCTGCAATAAGGGGCTAACAATTGTACAGTGTTCCTAGGAGTATTACACAAAGTTATTCCTCCTTCTCTTTTATCATGGTGACTGTTAGTCATAAATCTAAAATAGTTTAACTATTTTTTTCTGAGTTATTGTCTCTTTTAAGTAAAGCTTTAAAGTAGCTCAATATGAAAACACTTGAAATGTAACAGCAAAGAAATTATTACAGCAGTAAATACTACTCCATACATACGTATCAGAGCACAAGCATATTTGATTCCATTTAAAGGATTTCCTTCACGGTCTCTGATAAAGGAAGCATTTGCAAATCAACAGTCACACTTGGTACACATGGTGTGTAAACTGCTATACTGCAGTGCATATTAACAGACACAAAGACAAGATGACTGTGAATGAGAGCTATACATTCTGCCAAAAGCCAATCAATGCCTTTCTTTTTCCCCAAGCTGATATGAATACAAGAAGTATACATACTTGGTTTTGCATTCTGAACACAGAAGTAAAATTTAAAACAAGCCATTACAGGACCTACAATATGACACCACGTTTTGCAAACTATGATATCAGTACAGGAACCTGCTAGGTCTCATTTCTATTCTAACAAAGTATTTGTAACATCTTAAAACATTTTAACACATTTCAACCTTCTCAGAGCATCAGAGAAGCTGCTTATTAAAAGAATAATGTCCTTGCACCTATAAAGATGGAAGTATAGACTGACACAGGGAGCAAGGGAAAAAACACTAACATGGAAATGTGACTTAAAACATGAATATAAAAAACTTCAGCTTTGGTTTATCAAATTACTCCTGGTTCTTAACTAAAATTAAATTTGACATTACTCCCACACTTTGGATCTATATCCCTTCTGGATGAAATCATTAGAAGAACTGAGACTATCAGATTTTTTAAGCTGGAGGAAGGGGAGGGAATAACTCAAAAATTCACCATAGTCCTACTCTGGTTTTATTGCAAAACCTCTTCCTCTTTGGTTGATTAATTCTAGAAGCTAATCACAAAGCAAAACGAGAAGAAAAGCAAGAGAACAAAGGAACCCTGCAAAGAAACCCTATGCTACTGATTTACATCTAAACAACCAATGGTACCTTTCACTAACTATACACAACTAGGAGAACGACTGGTAATGACACAGTGAGCCTCAATGGATCAAATACTCTCATGATCACCAAGAAATACGGACAGCTTCAGAGAGAAGCAGCAGCAGATGTATTAAGGCACTGCATAAACACAGCCCTTGTTGGAATGGACCTTGAAAGATCACCTGGTCCAACCTTCCACAAGAAAAATTTGATAAATTAGTAAATTATTAGAACACATACCAATATCTGGATTGAAGATTTCTTCCACGACCAGTTGAAAAAATTCTTTGGAAACACCTCCTTCATCTACTCCTTGCTCTCCTTCAAATTCAACATACAATTGCTTCTTCAAGTCTGCAGGATTTTCCATGGCAATCATCTCTAGCTATTGAGTGAACAGATACAAGTATTTCATTAGTAAATCTGTTTAGCAGAAGAATCAGTTGAGTATCAAAAAACAAAATCAAAACAGCCTCCAAACCTTAGAAGAAAGAAATTACAAATCATAACAGTAAAATATCAGAAACCAATCGCAATGCTAAATCACTCTAAGCATGTATTAGAATTTGGGATTAACACAGCAAGGAACTTACCACAGATCTTTTAGCCAATTAAATCTGTTAGCCTTCTCCATTTCTATCCTTTAAAGCAGTTATTTAAAGTAAGTTAGCACTGTGTTGCACAAAATTAACAGAAAACAGTATGAAAACTACACGTATTACTGGGATAATTACACTCCTTTGACAATGAAAGGAGACTGCAGTCTGATCTATACGTTTGGCAACTAATGGCTTTGTAAAGTGATTACACACGATGTTTTCTGAACCTTCATGTGACAACTTAGAGTGTAAGGCAGAAAACAAACCTTTAACTCATGAAGAGTTGGAGGAAAATAAAGAAAGAAATAAAAGATGCTAATATTACAATGAAATTGATCTTTGTCCCTCCTGACTCCAATGAAGAAGTCTCAGAAACCTCTTGCTCTTATTTCTTCAGTGCCTTAAAACAGTTCTACTGCATTGCTTGCTCAAAAGTGAGAATTCAGTTATGGTCAAATAGAAGTTCGAACTTTTCATAGGACATCATTTCACATCTATAAAAAGGCCATTACATATCTTTCACTCTACCAACAAAAATGTATCCTTTCATTAAATTAAAAGTTATGCAAGAATATTTTGCAACTGATAAGAACTATAAAAACATAAACATATTGGTTAAACCCGTGCAGCATGATTACATTAAACACACTTATGTGACAAAGAAAACTCAATAGCAGTAAAGCAAGGCACAGATGGATCTGTTACATTCTCTACCAAGACCATATTACTGGTGGGCTTTGCCTCTAACCCAGGCTAGCACAACTTGTACTTACCAGCAGGTGTCCTTGACATGCCAAACCATCTATTTCCCTACCCTACTGTATCCACACACACGTCAACACATCCTTTACATCCCATAATTTTACTGTAGAAGCATAAAGGAAAACAGGAATAGAACAGAGAGGATAAAGGTGGCAATGATGACACCATTAAGTCATAAAAGGACACTACTAGTGAGATGCTTTTTCTGATGGTAACAGGCAAGCCTGCCAACCAGCCACACTGGAAGCGGCACAGCAGGGGTAGCTGGGTGACAGAACTAAGGTGGTCAGGGTAATACGTTTGAAGACTTGGAAGGTCCTCATGCAAAAGGAGCACGTGGAGAAAGAATTGCACTAACTGGTATTGAGAACTAACGTCAAGAAGAGAGTCTAACTTCATAGCACAAAAAGCTCAGTTAAAAAAAAAAAGGAAGCCATGAAGACCTCAATAACAAGAGCAAGTCAGATTAGTTGATTAAGATATACATTAAATTACATGAGTATCTGGAATATAGTTATGTGCTGCCTAAAGCATTTGGTGTTGTACTGCATATTATTGGTAATTAACTATTTTTGCCACTAAGGAGACTGAATAGCATTCACTCTTTGAAATTCACTACCATTTATCAACAATACCTCTGCAGCGAACACATTTTGTAGTTCCCCCCACTGATATTCTCATCACCTTTCCCGTAACACACTAATTCTGCATACTGCCTCACATAAATCTTAAAATTATGCATCTCACAAATGTGTAAAAAAATTTTGTTGCTGAATAGAACAATGGCGCCTAAGCCATGTTCCAAATACAACTTTTTAACAACAGAGAAGTAGCACTTATGTTAAGACTGTAAGTACAGTTACATGTTCAAGAAGTTCTCCTATTTGAATTCCTTCCACTCAGAACTGGCACTAATAATGCTTTGTTTTCTTCTCCCCAGACATGACTTTGTACTATTTTCCACCACCAATTTACTATTTGCAAGTTTTATAAATTTTCATGAGTTCTGAGAAAGCAAGTATTGCCTCTGTGTTTCTTTTGTGATAACAATCCTTTTGCCATAGTGTAAAGGCTTTCTTGTGTTACAGAAATACACTTACATTAAGGAGAGTGCTCATATTTATACATATAAAAGTGATTAAAAATTCCACTATTTCAAAATGATTTTTTTGACTGAGTACTATGGCACAATGAGTGATGGAAAAGTGGTATTAAAAAAAGGGGAAGGAAACACTTATAGTTGAGCAATACCAGACGAGCAGACTGGAACACTGTGCTGATTTCTGCAAAGGAGTCCGAGGATTACCAAGAAGCTGGTATTTGGAGTCAAAGCCTAATGTTCCTTGAAGCAGATTCTATAACCAGGACAATGTTGCTAAGCTGCTCAACCCAAGGCTGCGGATTTAGCTGCTCCTTTGAACGTTTGCAGATGCTTCACAAGAAAACTGGAATTTAGTGGAAAATACAGCAGAAGTTGTAACAGCAGAGAAGCACTGAATTTTAGCAGAACTGCAGTAGTGTTTTTGTAGCAAGAAAGTATGAACTTCTCTTTAAAGTAATTTGCTTTTTGGGTTCTGTTTTGGGTTTTTTCTGATGTTTTTGTTTGATTTTTAAAAATGATCAGAGCTGTGTCACATCTCCAGAGATCCTTCTGGATAAACCCAGAGTGTGTGTGAATTCTCAAAGTTTAAGAAGCTAATATGGTCCCTGTCATGATGGTTTGACTGGCCAAGCATATGAAGTCATCATCACATTTTCCAAGGACTTTCCAGAAAGCATGTATGTGGCATCCCTGAAGAAGGAGCATCAAAAATTGAGTATCTATGAATTGAAAAGCTGAGAGCTGAGATGGCGTTATAAAGAATATCTGTATTTTATTGGCTGAAACATGACACTGTGCCACAGCATAAGAGACTGCATGATTTACTCTGCTTACAGAACAACGTTGTTCTTTCCTGAAAGGTAGGATTATTCCATTGAATGAGAGAAATATGACAACATCTAAAAGCTTAATGTCTCACCGGAGTTTGTTTAGCTTCTTAAAATTGATAGTAACTGATCTAATCTCTATTCAGTTGAAACAGATCAAAAAAACCCCTTCAAGTTCTAGCAATGGAACATAAAAGTTTTCTTTAAGACAGTGGCAGGAATACTTTCCATGCTAGAAGGCAAAAACTGACACAAACACAACTAATACAACTTTGAAATGTCATGATGTGTCACTGGTACTAAGTCGGTCACCACATTTTTGGCAAAACGGCATGTGAAGTAATACTTAAAGTGACTAAGAGGCATCCTCTCAAGCTGCACTTTATGGTTCATGCATACATCATCAGTCAAACACACTCTGCGTGCAACCAAAGCACACAAGTGCCTAGATTTTTTAGCTCAACACACATACACATCAATTTAGTCTAAAAGAACCACAAAGCTGCTGAAGTATTTTTTTTTTTAACTAACGTACTGAGAGAATCTGTCTACTGGCTTCAGTTGAGTTTTAGCTCATCAAGGTATTCAGCAGAGTTATTTACAAGCACAAGAGGCTTGCTGCCTGGCAGCCATCTAAATTCAATGTGAAATTTGTCAAAGTGAGTTTCTAATTTGTGAGCAAGTACCAGCCAGAGTCTACTCTGCTGAAGGAATCCACCACATTTTTGTTTGTCAAACTCACACCCTTTAAATTACTGCTACCTGAAAGCAAATCCACATACAATCTGTGGTGGAGGGTGGTTGGGTAGGAAAGGAGGGGGGAGGAGAGTAAACTCAGAGGAAGGGGATGAAAGAAATAGCTGTTGGGGGATGAAAAGGCAGGAGAGGTGATTTAAGGATAAGCCTCCTTTCATTACTGCCACACATCCATGCAACATGACTCAGCAGGAGCACAGCTAACCTCTTAAAGAAACCTGTTCAACAAAAAAAAAGCATGTTAACTGCTATCAAAAGCTGCAAACTGAGCTACGAACTCGCAAATATAAGGTCTCCTTTAAAAAAAGTGGGGACTAGCCCTTTACCGTTTCCAACACCTCGCTCCCCAGCTGACTTTTCAGGCTAACATCCATACAAATCAATATATTTAACACAAAGAAAGCATGTGTTAAGTCCATTTCAACAATAACAAAAATTTCTGATCCAAGTTTCATATATGCAAAGAAATCGAATAACGACTCTGTAAATAAAACTTTCACTTAGATGCATTCGTTCCAGGGTGAACTATGATTCTCTTAACGAGCAACTTTATACAAGTTATTGCTTCAAACATAATTCAGAGGTACTGCTTCAAATGCTCAAGAAAAAAAAAAAACCCTACAGCAATCTCAATAATAATAAAAAATCACTTACCAGTGCTCATATTTGTTTTAATGAAGTCCAAAAAGTGAGAAGATGCACATATTGAATTATAAAAGTTTAAATATTAAGTACTGATAAAACAGCTTGATTGAAGCTTAATTATCTTGACTAATTAGCAGAGAGACCCACACTTAGTCCATTTGCAAGAAGAAATTATGAAGGCTGATTGACAGACATTCTTGCAGAATAGCCAACATCAATAAGGAGAATATGAATAAGACCATCTCCACCTCATTTTAATTATTATTTTTCAAAATGCTTTTACCATGAAATTCTCAGTTATATATAGTCAAAAAAGACTGCATTGGTTGTTCTTTAAAGACTCAGGTCTGGTGACACGGGTATATAGACCTGTTTGAATTGTAAGTAATCATAAGTTTTCAATCACCAGAAGTAAAAAAAGTAATGCAAGAGTAAAAATAAAATATCAGTAGTCGTAATTATTTTGTTGTAATTTAAGCATGTTTGGAAACACTGTCACTGAACACATCTAAGAATACACTCCTACTACTGGAGACTATCCTGGCAAGATCTTTCTGACAATTCAATTTTCAGGTGAGACACCTCCAAAGTTCAATACATCCATAATTTTAAGGTACAGTGT
>VXBW01007406.1:1322761-1355646 GCA_013400375.1 Thinocorus orbignyianus
GGGGGGGATCTTTTACTTATGTTAAGCTTGAGTCCTGATAATATGACTTGGTGCTATCAGTTGAGGGAACTGGTATTTCTCATTCAGCTTCTCCATACCACCTTTCATGTCCTCTACATCACCATTTTTAACATTAAGAGAACCTTACAGTCTCTCTGAAGAGACTCTGAACTCTCCAAATGTATTTTTATTGCATTTTGATATTAAAGTGATAAGAAACAGATGAGAAAGAGAGAGACAGGCACACCATAGTAAACCAAGATGTTGCATTGCTTCATTTGCTCCATTTTTAACTCCTAACACTTCCTCAGGAATATTTAAAATCTCTTCCTTCAGCACCGATACCATCAGTTAAAACATATCAAGGTGACTGCTGTAGCCACTACCAATATTTATCAACACCATTTTCTCAAAGTCTACATCATTTCACAACAGCTACCTTGTTGCATCTGTTTGAAACGCCACATAAAGCTCCCTTCCCCCTGCTAGGATGGCAAGTCTTCATTCATCCCATTTTACTGAACACAATCTATTTGCCACTTCTGAGAAATGTCTGGGTCACCACTTTGTCTCCCTGACTAACACTACAGTTCAGCTCAGAATACTTGAATTTTGAGCAATTGTATCTTTTTCCCTTTCTTTTCTGTCCCAGAATAAACAACTTAAAATTCTTACTCTCCTTGGGGCTTTGACAGAGTCAGATCACCATAATTTTGCATGTTCTGACAGCTTAAATTAACAGCCATAAGAGGATCCATGGCAACTGCCCAGGCACGTACTTGTAGACTGCTAGGCTGTACAAGGGCTGCTGCAAGTGCATCATGATTTAAATTAGTATATTTGAGCTTAATCTGATTTAAATTATCTAAATTTCCAACATACCAACAGTGTACACAGTGATGACATTGTGGTTTAGCAGCTGTACCAACCTGATGTCACCTATGAGCTTTCTAGGCAACATTTTTTTAATCCTTGGGGATTTCAACTTTCTTCTGCAACAAGAAATACATACAGGAATGCCTTTTCTTATATTTACAGATTTTCCTTCCCCTCAGCAGCATGAGGAGGAAAGTCTGCTTCTCTGCTGGAACTGACATTAACACAAACATCTCCCCAAAATTAGCTCTTACCCTCTTTCAGTACGTCTTTTCCTAAAGAGATAGTAATACCCCTTCCCTTTTTCCAATACTTACGGATGCCAAAGCTGAACAGAGTCAGGGAAATAAACTCTATTACATTAATGTGACAAAACATGACTGGATAAAACTGTAAGCCCGATAGGCAGTGAAATTACAGGGAGTATTCTTTGGTTAGAAAACTGGTAGACAATAGGATTTTATCTTAGAACAGAGCATTTCTCATTTGCCTAACAAAATTGGCTTTACAGACAGAAGCCATTTCTGCATTGCAATTTTATTTTTCCTATTAGCATTGGAGACAAAGGTCTTGCCTACTAAATCACAGCATCAGCAATTCCCATGGAGCAGCTAACCCATCTGGAAACTCAGAAGTACAAACACACACAAAAAACCCCATCAAAGTGGGAGTTCATTTAAGGCTCTCCCTATTAACCTTCAGTAGCAGTTAAAGTCATCAATGTAACTAAAAGTAACAGCTGGCTTGAGAGGCATAAAGAGGTACTTTCCCCAGAGTCTCTCCAAATACCTGCCTGGCTCTTCAGCAACAAGCTTTAAAGCTGTGGTTACATTTAAAATTTCGCAAACACTGTTGTGCTGTAATAACAGAACAGGAAAAATGAGCTGCTGAAAAATAACAGCTTAAAGCAAAAAAGCTAAAGGGAGGAAGAGTCCTAAAATTATAGGGCATATTTCCAGAAAAAAATTACTATGAAATATTTTATCTAGTTCGTACCTTGTGTAATTCCCATCTTCCAAAAATGTGTGAACAAACTTTTAATGTGTGAAAAGTCTTTAGAAGCCAGTATATTCAGAAACAGGCTGCTCTCAGTTCTCAGGTCATACTTCTGCCTTCCCAGCCACATCAGTATTTGCACCACATTGCAACAACATTTAGAGAAGCAAGAAGTTCTACTTATAGTTCAGTCACTCCACACACTTTTTATCTAGAAGTTCCGAAGTCCAAAAGAAAAGTAGACAGAGGAAAGGCTTTAATTCTAACTTCCATCTGAGTAACCCTACTATCAGGTGACGCAAGACAGTCCAGAGGACAAAGTACCGAAACAGAAGTTGGTCACTCTCTCCATTATGAGCTGTAAGAGTGTAGAAATTGTTAATGGGAAAGAAGAACTATTTGACACTTAAAAACATCTAAGTCTGCAACCACTCTGAGTAGAAGCAATTCCGCGGAACATACAAATCTTCAGCAGGACGCTTAGAATTCAAACTTGATACTGTAAAGCTATTTGAGTTTCTTCTAGAGGAAATCTAGTACATAAAACAGTGCATTCGCACACAGCCCTTTTCAAGTTAGTCAAAGCCCACCAGTCAGAACCAATAAACCCAAGTTCCACACTGCTGCAGGACTTACCCGGACAAGCGCATCATCTATGATGTGATCACGTCTCACTTTAAGTCGCAAATATGGGTTGAGCTGTTGTCCTTGAACTAAGCTGTAGAGTACAGTTATGCGCCTTTCACTGTACATCCGGATTCTATTGTCATAATACAGTCCCAGGTTCTTGGTAACAGCATTCAATATGAAGGGACACGTCATAAAAGAGAATTTATTTTCTGTTTCTACTTTGAAGAAAGTGTAGTCTTTGTCCATTTCTAGAACATCATTCAGTGGTTCATTAATAAATTCTTCAAAAGGGATAAGTGGTTTTCTGCAATCTATAGTTTTAACACCAAGTTCAGTTTCCAGTGGGTCCACTCGAGGACCTTTTTTATTTCTTCTTTCCTCACCCAGCAGCTCTTGAAGAGTTAGTTCACTTGATTCTGGGATGGGTTCTTCATCTTCCTCTTCGTTATGATCTGTATCCACATCCCCTCCTACTACATTTGCATAGTAAACCATTTTCAAGCACTTTGAAGCAGCAACAACAGCATCGTCATCATTCACTAGGTTACGACTATTGAACTCGTTGCTTATGACTTTGTAAGTAATAAGCTGCTGAAATGTTTCCATCATTCTCCTAATTTGGTCTGCTCTATACTTAGACCACAATCTGACCAGTTTTGCTTGAGCTGCAAGGGGTAGCTTGCTCATTGCTTTGCAAAACAACGGTAGAGCCATTTCCAGATATTCTGGGCTATGAAGATTGCCATTCTCCATAACGATAATAAACAAATTCAGATAGTTAGGATCCCGAGAGTACACATTATGATAAGTCAAGTCACATTCCACATTAGGTGACAAGTACACAAGTGCATTTAAAAAGGCAGTTTCTATTTTTTCATTAGAAAGTAATCTATCGTAGACCCGTCTGACTGCTTCAATATCTACAGACACTTCATCCGGGCCTAGTTTTTGGAGGTTATTATCTCCCTGTGTGTTATCACCTATTCTCGATGATGAAGATGACGATGCGCCTGAATCTTCTTCCATAGCAGCAGCCGAACAGGCAGCTTTTTCCTTCTCATCTTCATCTTTATCTTCATCCTTTCCTTGAAGAGATTTGAGCTCCTCCTTGGTGTGCTGCTTGGCTTTTCGGAAACTCTGTACCAATGCTTCAGCGCTAGAAAATACTCTCCCAATCACCCGGATTAAAGGAGAATAATCCTCTTTCTCTCGACATAGTTCAAGAATTTCATATATCTTGTCTTCTGTTAGAAAAGTCACGTCTGTAAAAAGATAAAAATATTTATTTTACTAGAATGAAAACTAAAAAGAAAATACTTCTAATTTTTTCTACTCAAGGATTTGCGTATTAAACATCACGAACACTTTGGAAGAAACAGTGTCACAGATGGATAAATTTAACACAGATACTTTATAATTTCATTAACAGGATGAATTGTTATTTCATTCACTATTATTTTGGTCAGCAGGTGCTAAGCACCTCCATTATACATTACCCGTTTTGTATATTTTTCTATCATCATTATTTTCTCTTTCTTCATTGTCCTATTAAACTTGTTTTTATCTCAGTCCACAAATTTTACTTTCCCCCCCCCCGATTCTCTCCCCCATCTCACTGAGGGGAGGAGGGAAACAAGCAAATGGCTGTGTGATGTTTGGCTGCCTGCTGAGTTAAACTGTTACACTGCTTCATTTGTTATTTAAAATTTTCCTTTCTCTTTACAAAAGAGCAGCAGACAACATTAGTATTTATATCTTTATATGCTACTGTTCAAATAGAACCCAGAGGTGCTTTCACATCTGGCGATGATTTAGCCACGTGATCAAACTCTGAAAAGATGTTCTAGTTTAAGCAGATTCTTCTAAAGTGACACATAATTTAGAACTAAAACTGAATCTGCTGAATAGCATCTCTAGAAATCTACACCACCACACAGCACTGTATTCACCAACTGTGCTAGAAATACCTCTGCTGAAAAAAGGAAGTGTATAATTTTAATAAAGACAGTTACATGCTTAAGTATTTTGAAATGTGATTGCCTACACTAACATTCATTCCAAGCAGTCATTAAATTAAAAATGCAAACACAACGATACAAAGACAACCTATTGATTTTTGCAGAGGCACCAAGCCATTCTTAGAGTACATACAATAGGAAATATAAAGCTTATGTCATGCTACTGAGATTGACTTCCAACCAATCTGAAAACAGTGAAAAAGTTTCAAAACTAAAACCTGTCCGGGTAAAAAAACGTAATTGAAAATATTATGAAAGGATTCAAGGTCAGTGCAACATCTCTTATTTCTATCTGCTGCACTGAGTGCTCAAGAAGCAAGTTTGCCTAAATTTAACTGCTGATATAGATGCTGTTCCATGTTGTACCTCCTTAAAATGAGGACCATAGACTCAAGTTCACTGACACTGGATTGCAAAGGTAATTCATAGCATAAAAATTATCAGCAAAAGTTAACAATTTAACAATGTAACATGCTTCAGATTTCCTTACTTACAATAGGAATTCCCCAGTCACTCTTTAAAAGTTGTTAGTATTTAAGGAACTAACCATGTGCTATTTTCAGCTGAAATATTGAGTATTAGCATCAGCAGTTCCCTAAGTTTTAAGTCATATCCTGTGACCATCTTCTAAAAGAGTTACCGTAAGAACTGCCCCATTTTTACGTTCCAGCAGTGAGAACAGCTGGAGAAAAACAAACATAAATGAAGCTTTCTTCTAACTCAAGTCAATTTTAACCGACTTTGGCCTCAATATGGGAGCTTTTACATGCCTTGTCCTCTCACCCTTTCTATTGCAACTAAGTGACCCTGTGAAGTAAACCATTTCCTCTCAGATCTTGTTCTCAGTAGTACTCCAAATATTCCATGACAAATCTGTACATCAAGTAAAGCTTTAGCTTTTTTTCAGTGATCTTTGACTATTAAAAAGGCTGTGTGTAATCTATATTGCCAATGACATGCTTCCTAATTATTCCTAATTTACTAATTATCTTTTCATTATCTCTTAAAGCCCTCTGTAGCTGGTGGAAAGGGAAGGTCAGTTTGCCTATGCTAACAGGTCAATACTTGTGATGCTGCAACAGATGAAGCCTGAGACACTGCTTTAGACTGCAAACTGCCTCTGAGGACATTCTTAGATATCTGTCTTGTGGGGGAAAGGATGGTAGGGTCAGCGAGAAGGAAGAAAATCCTGTACGTGCACACTTCCATTAAAACCACACAAAACAGTAAGACAAATCACAAAACAGGCCTCATGCCTCTTGCCCACCTAACACTACACGGCTACCCTTTTCCCCTCCCTGCTGTTTGCCTCTTTGTTTACTTGGATCATAAATAATTTGGGGACAAATTTATCCTTGCATCAGATAAAGAACAAACTGATGCAGGTATCGACCATAGAGCATATCAGGTCAACTATAACACAGTGCTACGTCTTCTTGCTGATTTTGCAGGCCTTTTAATTCTTTGCTGTAAACAGTTATCACTTTCTTTAGCCAAAACGAGTGAACGTGAACTTCTGTGTTCACCTACTGCAACGATACTTAAAAAGGTCTGCTCAAAGGTTAACGGCTTTAATTTCTGTTTGCGGCACGGGCTTCGATGATGAAATTATTCTAGTATGTAGTTACTATTCTAGAGAGTTTGAAAGCTAAAGAGAAATCAGAACAGACACACAGAAGAGTATTTCATTACTTTGCTTAAACTTTTTCTAGCTTAGTAGATCTCCAGCCTATCAACCACTGTATCATTTTTGTTCACCTGTTAAGTTTATCACAGAAACTGGAATTAAAGGACAACTTTTATAACTCATTAACTACAGAAGAGTTATGAAACTAGCAAAACTAACTGCGTCATACAACAGCACTTTAAAAAAACTCCCCGTATTTGAAAACCCAGCGATCTCAGACAGCAACAAACGCACATGGATTTTAACAGAGATGTGGTAAAGATCCCGATTTGCAATCAGTGTTCAGCATTAATTCAGCCATTTTTCAGAATCCATAGTAACATATCTGATTTCCCAATATTGCATTTTACTTCAGAAGTCAGCAGAACACCACCACAGTCAGCAGAACACTACCTCAGTGAATTATGTAGGCTTACACTCGTGCATATTAAATGTGCTTTAGTTCAGGAAAATTCTAAAATAACAGCTTACCTTTAAAGTCATCTCTCGGGCCTTGCATGTCCTTCTTGTTCATTTTTCTGTCAGTGCAGGAATTGTTATGGGCACCTTTGGAATTGTTTTCTAGGTAAGCTGAGCTCGTTCCTTTCTTGGAGGGATGAGGATCACAGAGTTTTGCATTAATCTTATAAAGCTCGAGGGCCTTAATGGCTGCTGCATTGTTATCCATACGGAGAAAAGTTGGACAGGAAGCACAAAATTCATTCGTGCAGGCTTCATTTCCACAGCCCTCAGTTAACTGGTGGTAGTAGCGCTCTATTAGATGCTTTGCAGCTGCTCGCTTCCTGTAGCAAACATTCAAACAGTAAGTACAAGGATTAGCAGAGCTTTCCCATACAAAGCTCATTGAAAAGCATCAGCAAGGCAGAGATTAGTCAGGCACTGAAACACAAGATTTCTGTATCAGAGTGTACACATCAGGAGATATTTCAAATGCAGGATTCTCATCTTGACAAATATGTTTAACACCATTTAATTTGTGGGTCCCATGAAAGGTAAATTCTGTTTATGCAGAGTTTTCAACATTACATTCTAGTGTTACAGCGGACACAATCTTATTCAGTTATGAACAATCTCAACTGTCACTGAAAAAGAGAGCAATTTACATGCAAAGCAAGGCTGCAACTGAAACAGAACTGGATCTCATACAGGTGATTCAGTCTGAGGTATAGTACTGAGGTATGGTTGCCACTGACAGAGGGAAAAGACATGAAATACAAATGATCCAGGCATTTATCTAGTAATACTATCAATACTACACCAATAGCATATAAACCCATTAAAAATATAAAACATTTTTAAACAAGATTTCAGATTACTACATTATCTGATACTTAGTCTTTTTAAATCTGTAGGAAAAATATTCCTTGCTTAATTAAACTGATGACAAAACCACAACTAAAGAGCAGCTCAGGGCTGAACATCTCTCTCCTCAGCTTAGTAACATACATGGTTCTTTAAAAAAACCAAAAAGTATTTGCCAAATCCTCCCCTTTCTCCTGCAATTATACATAGCAAGTATGTATTTTGAAGAATTACAATGGTATTGCTATTCAAGTCAATGCGTTCAGTACTACATACACACAGACTTCTACAGAAACATGCAAATGGTAAAAAAATGGCCAGAAAGCTGCAAGTAACTGGGGCAGAAGAAGCTGCATGCAGCACCAAGAGCATCATGTTTCACCACATTTTGAAAAGAAAATCCCAAACCCTTCCTTCATTTAAAATAACAAGCTATTAATGAAAAATATCAACTACAAAACATTTCAAACATTTTGATTAGGAGTAACATGCAGGTTTTTTCCTTAACTTTAGTGATACAGTACTATAAAGGTTAGAACATGGGAAGCAAGTTTTTCATCAGAAAATGTGTTATTAACTTAAAGTTGCCTTTTCAGATGTTGATGCATGCACAGTTCTGCATAGAACAAGTATTTGAGAACAGAAGTGCTAGACCCACTGACACTACTCAGCACTTGCTGCACCTAGCATTTAATGCTAATTGGTTAAGGATCAGAGTTTCAAAGCAGTTGCTTCAGAAGGCAAAATATCCTCAAATTCTGAAAGTAACTATTCAGGTGTAGATTATTCAGCAATTACACCTTTGCTCCTTGCCTTTCACCCTTCTAGATCTCATGATCCTGGAGAACAAACACCATTTCTTCCAAAGAAAGGTTTCCCTGGCACCTTGAGCTGGAGGTGGAAGATCATAAAAAAAACACCCCAAAAAACCAAACAGCCTCGGTAACACCATCAAAACCACTACTGCATAAACAGGGAATAGCTGTATTCTGATCCAAGGAAAGAGTTCTAGTTTCTCCTATTTTTACATGTGGATTTAGGAAATGTTTCTCCCCATGTATGTATAAAAATATAAGGGTTTTTTTTTAATCTTGTCTTTCATATTTTAGATTTTAGTTTAGAGGCTTAACCCCCCCAGTTTTTAATAGTTTAGACCAGTACATGATTTGAGGCGTTTATTTTTGAATGCCAAGATTTCATGCTTTTATCATTCTTGACTTATGATCATTCCAGACCTTCAGATTTGGAGTGCAAAATATCGCCACTTGTAAGTGGATAAATACATCACATGAAAGCCTTTCTTTGTTAACATTGAATTTTTACACCTGAGCTCTGGCCATCTGTCTCACCAACACAGTCCTTACTTACTCCTCTTGCAATCTCTCCTATGCACTACGCTGATGCCTGATTCCTGAAAACTCTTTCCAACTCAAGTTGAAACTTCCTGTTCCTTTCATTCTCCTCCCTCTCTCACTGATTATGTTTTCCAAACACAGTTACTTCATATACATGTTCTCATTATAACTTTATCCCCTCCTTATCGTGTTTTTTTTTTTTTTTGCCATAATTTTTGGCGTTTTCTGACGTGTGTAATATACCTATGATTATATATGGATATATTATTGTTATTTGGATTATTTCTCATAGCTGTTCCAAGCATACATATGTATGTGTGTGTGTGTCTATATATTTACACCTAAAGCAGCTGGAGTTGTTACTTGGATTAAATTATCTTGTGAAAAGTTGATATTGTGAAAAGCAGACAAATTCTCTAAGAACAGAGAACTTACTTTTCAAACTGGAGAAATTGTTAGTCTTGAAGAAGAATCTACACCTTTCTAGCTTATGCAATAACATCTACTTTGAATAAAGTTATTTCAGTGTATAAATACCAATATATTAACAACATTTTAAACAGTCTAATCATGTCATACCTGAAGTGTCAGGAAAAAAAGCTCATTGTAGACTTGCCCCTAACCGTTAACTTCTGATAGACTCAAGTTTCTGCTTCCAATTTTTAATTACCAAGTACTTCTCTAACTGTGCCACGCCCAAAATAATGGTGCTTGTACAAACATTTTCATTTTGACTGATGGCTGCTGACTCACTGACTCAAGTTCTGTGAAATTCAATTAGAGACAGACGGTCTGACTGAAAGTTAGATATTTTTTATTTTTTAATCAACTATGGAAGCACACAATAAAGTGTACAACAGTACTAGAATTTCCATCCCCACTTCTCCCTAGCAGCTATTCTGCAGAATTCTGACATTGCCTAGATAAATTATTGAAGCAAATAAAAAAAAACCAAACCCAAACAGCTGGAGACTTAAGGTGAGGACACAGACCTAAGAAAGTAGAAAATAATTTACCAAGCCTTCCCCAAGAACTACCCTTATTGAAGTCCATACATGAAAGCTCTTTCAGAGAATACAGTTCTAAGTAAACCAATGTCTGATTTCACAGAACAGTAAGATATTCCATACCACATTCTCATTGGGGTAGTTGACAAGATTATTGTCACTGCCTACTGCCAACAGCCCACATTTCTGTATTATTCAGAAAAAAAATAAAAGTAGCATACTTTCTCTGTTCTCCAGAGGTGAAAACTTGATCCCTTTGCACATTCCTTTGCTCATTGAGTATGCAAAACACTAAAACTGGTTCTTCAAGCAAGGTAACAAACCCCCCGCTCTATTCTTAGCTCAGGCTATAGAGTGAGGACTGAAGCTCTCTTCAGGTTCCTATACAGGGATCTAAGTAAAAAGTAACTGGTCCCTTATAAACTCAATGATTAGTTCTAGTGCAGCTAAGGTTGCAGTGACTGATTTGCACATATGTGTTTGCAAAGACTCACACTGTTATTGCACATTCCAGGAGGAAACTGCACTGGTGTGGGTGCAGTTGTAAACATTTCACAGACGTATCACAAGTCTATCCTTAAGCTTTAAGGGCAACTTCCCACACAGGTGGCCTTGTATAACCTTCTCAAGCAAGACACACTGCCTCAGTGCAGGGGAGAGGCACCTAAATTAGGCATTATCTTCCCTCCCCAATGTCCAGTAATTTCACAAGCACATTTTTGCATTTATTAATATTAGACTCATAAAATGGCTTTGGTTGGAAGGGACTCTAAAGGTTATGTAGTTCCAACCCCCCTACCATGGGCAGGGACACCTCCCACTAGATCACGCTGCTCAAAGCCCCATCCAGCCTGATCTTGAATATTTCCAGGGAAGGGGCAGCCACAACTTCCTTGGGCAACCTGTTCCAGTGCCTCACCACCCTCACAGGAAAGATATTTTTTTCCTGATACCTAATCTGAATTCCTTCTCTTTCAGTTTAAAACTATTACCCCTCATCCTATCGTTACATTCCCTGAAAAATTCCCTCCCCAACTCTCCCACAGATGCCCTTCAGGTACTAGAAGGTCACAATAAGTTCTCCCCAAAGCCTTCTCTTCTCCAGGCTGAACAACCCCAAGTCTCTCAGCCTATCTTCATAGGAGAGGTGCTCCAGCCCTCTAATCATCTTTATGGTTCTTAAAAAAGACAGATAATAAGCACTTTGCATTTGTGACTGAAACGCCTCCAGACAGTGGAAATGTACGCCACTGAGCCTCTACCTTTCTAGATAGTTCAGCAATGGTTCAGTGGGTTGCATTTTGGGTTGTAAATTTCACATGTCTCAATCACATATAAAACAAGGGGTAGAACACAGTGGTTAAAAATTCCTATGCAACAGTATCTAATTTGCATTTCCCAAATATCTTAAAATAAATACAGAGAAATGCAACATAAAGGAAACTTTGGCAATAGAGTAAATCAGATGTTTAAACATTTAAGGAATTTTAGAAAGACCTGACGTGCATAATTCTTCAGAGCAAGAAAATTTCATCCAAGTTTCAAAACTTGCCTGAAGTTATAAATATCTGCATAAATGCAATTTAACTAAATTTTAGAAATACGAATGAAGGTTTCATATTTGTCCAGAAATATCAGTATGAAACGATGTATTTCTGAACAGTTTCTGCTTGGGACGCAACAACTTACACAAACTTTCTACAAATAAGACTCACATTGCTCTGAGAACGCCAATTTTAGTAAGTGGAAATTTACAATGGCTGTTTTAACACAACCATTAGGAATTCAGAAGTGCCAAAATGTTCATAAGCTTTATTCTTTCTCAATGCAAAAACCCAACAAAAGCACTAACGTGCAGGGAAATGAGAGGAAAATCTGTTTGTCTTTCGGATAGGAAAAAAAACAGAGACTTTTTTTTTTTAAATACTGATAGCAAAACAACTTTCAGCATATGCCTTAACAGACAGAAGCATAAAGAGACTTATACCCTTGCAACAATTATACTACACAATTTTAAAAAAAAGCATTGTTTATGGATGGACATCTTTAAGTTAAATACTGCTTCCTGAGAGTTTCAGTTTCAAGCCTTGCATGTTTGTTTCCTGTGACTGTTAAGCTAAGAGAAGAACAGCAGCACTAGAGAAGACAAGCTTCCAGTGAAAGCACTGCCCGCACAGACCCCTTTGAAGCGTCCTGCACACCCAAGTGCCAAACACTCCAACCCAGAGCTGGAGCTCAGCCCTCAGTTCCAACTCTAACATCTTTCGCCCACCTTGGGCACTGGTACCCCAGCAAACATACATCTGCAGACGTACACAGGCATGGAGCTCACGTTCTCCAACCTCCCTCTTTCCATTGTGGTGGGTCCCCATAGCTGGGGTGCAGGCTGTGACCACACTGGCTTCACTCAAGGGACCTCCCCCCTCCCTTTCCCCTCCCCACCATGTATCCTAGATACACTGTGCCTCCAGGAACATCATGTGCTGACGAAGTCAGGCATGGCACTTCCTCAGGAAGGGTGAACCTGAGAACAGAAGAGTTGTCCTGGCTTTAATGGAGCAATGCAGAAATGTAGCTAGGGAGGGTCAAGAACATGACCAGCAAGTATCTCTTAATCTTGACTCACAGACAAATTACCTTGCTACAGCCCTATTAGAAAAACGCCCTTAATTACTGCCCTTTCCTCCCCAGGTTATTAGCTCCAGGACTCTACAGAGATAACGTCATTCCACAGATAAACTGTTTTCATACCCTGGTTCCTATCGGTCCTTCTTAAGGCAACATGCAGTGCCTTGTCACCTATGTGACCCTTCCAACATTCAATTAGCCAAAAAATTGAGAGATGAATAATGCATCGATTATACCCTGGCTTTTCAACCCAAATAATTTCAGGAAAAAACACCTAATTCCAACACCCCACCCCCTAACATCACAGGCCTGCAGCCATTAAAAAACTTACTACAATTATTAGACAATTATTGAAAACAATCAACACATGTAAACGGTAATGACTGTAGGCATACTTGACTGTGTTTTAAATGCTATGCTCACATGTACAGCACTAGCACTTTTTGCAAAGGCAGGGAGAAATACAGCCTTTATTAAAAAAAGCCCATAAATTTGTTTAACTACAAAGAAAAAGTAACTTGAATTACTACTGGAATAAACATTACTAAGTTTAGGACTGACTATAAACTTACAAGATGTTACTATCTTTGAAAAAAATTTGTTATTCTTAATATTTTAAAGGAAAAGAGTACACTGTTGCTATCGGCTGTTAAACTTCCAAAGAATAATCATGTCTTAACACACAAAACACATCAGCAGTTTTCTAAATCTTGTTTTAAATTATCAAGTAATGAGTCATAAACTCTAAACCTCTGTACTGGCTAGGAGGCCACGATAAGACCAACTCTGTGTTTATTGGAAAGAAATGAAACTACAGTAAATCCATATTACTTGCAGGAATATGCAAGTTTGTATTTTATTTTCAGGAAAATAAATAATGAACATTTTACAAAATATGAGACAAAATACATATTCTTGAGTATCTTCCATGTTGTTTTCCCTTCATTAAAGAAGTCCTGGCACTCAAGCAAGCATAATTAAAATTCACATTGTTCTCTCGTGACCAAGTTTCTATCTGTAAAGTATGAAATTTATACACTGTATTCCAATCAGCAGCCCAACCAAAGAAAAAGGAGATTAACACTGCAGTGAGATTATATTATAGACAGTAACCTGGAGACACTGCTTCCAATAATCTGCTTCTGGACCACTGGAGCATTACACTAGAAAGCATGACAGAAGAGGCATACTATTTCAGATAAAAATACTGATAGAAGAAGAGGACTGACAAATGCAGCACCTAAGATTGACCTGCAGAGAAGACACCTAGGTGCTGATCAGCCTCGTACACTTTGTGTAACTTCAGGAAAAGAGATCGAGGACTGGAAAGGGAAAACCATACAACTCTGTTTTCAAGTTACTAAAACTCCAGAACACTTTTTTAAAATTAGGTTTCCATGGTACCATTCCTTTACTATACCTTGATTCTGCATGACACTGTTCTAGAAGGATGACCATGATCACACAGAAACTAAGTGCAAATAACATGGCTCATGGATCATAAGACAAACACCTGAGTCTCCAGTTTAAGATCAGTCTAACATATGTGGATTAGACAGATCCAGAGACAAATATCTCCTCCTTAAGCTTTCTTTTTGTTTAACTGGTAAATTTACAGCAACCTCCAAGCTCCATGGGAACCAAAGTCAATAATATGTTTGCTTCAGTAATATTTTCTAGTGCAAAAGCTGGAATTTCTTTTCTTCCAAATCATTATAAAATCTGGTCAACTTACCTCATCTTTGCTCTTGAAAGCAAAGGTAAAACAGACAATAGTAGTTAAGTTGCTAAATTTAAGACAGTACTACTTGAGTAGAGTCAATGCAGTCTTATTAACTGATAAAGCTTCCTCAAGGGAATCACTGCCTGACTAAATGACACATTCCAAGAGGCTCCAAGAAACTTTTCAATTCATCCTAGACAGATCACAGTATAAGACAGTGCAAGGCTGCAGGTGTACATAAAGATACTTCTTAAATCTTTTCTGTCTGAGAATGGCAACAAACCAAGCAGCAAATGCTGCAAGAATTTCTCTGTGTGGCAAGGTTTGATACAGAGGTCGTGATCAGCACGTCCCACAGTTACATTATGCTAGGTCACCTGCTTTCAGCTGAGGAAAGTAATTTAAAGCACTTCGTCTAGAAAGCACAAGGACTGCATCTGAAAATACGTATCATGAAACACTAATACTTAAACAATTACTGTATATATTTGCAATGGTTATAATTTGTTTCCCTGGCATGTTTTGAGGCTGCTGCACAATTTTTATTTTGCAATTCTTTTCAAGTGAACCAAACCAGGTATCAAATCTACTCCAATGTGAGATGACTATACATCAACTGTAACTGTGACAACACTTTAAATGTGAGCTGAGGGTAGAGGTTGTGTGTGTTCAGTGACTTTAAAAAAGAAAGAGAAGCTTCAAAATTGCAAAGCATTCCATCCTTAAAAAGAGGAGAGATGAACGCACAGAAAGCCATCATATCAAAATACCCAAACCTTTGCCTTGACGTGACAACATACAATACAGAGTAAAAATACACAAACTGATAAGAGATTGTAAGAATACAATTATTGCTAATGTAAACAAATAAAAATTAGGTAGTGAAAAATACGTTTCTAAGAAAGTTATACTAATTAAAGCTGAAAATTAGTGCAGACCTGTGACAGGAGCAGATAGGAGAAGACATTGATCTCAAAAATTCAAATTTGAATGCTAGGGAAAAGAGACTCCTAACTCTGAGCTAGAATCAAGATGCTCATCATACATAGAGTCAATATCTGAAACGCCTGGAATAAGCAAGCCTTATCCCTGGAAGAATTTCCTGCACAAGAGTCTGAAAAAGTCAGATGATCTATTTATTTATTTTAATTCACACACGTGAAATATATGTGACTATGCTCTTGCTATAAAGCTCTGCGATGCAAACCACAGTAACAAATAAAGCAATTATATCAGTCAGAGCAAAACTAACTTAACTATTCATTGCACATGTAACAAAACACTTATTAATTAGTAAACACTGGGAATTACACAACAGGTATGTAAATAACACAGTAACTATTTTAGTTACACACAAGGCATGCCAGTCACACTGTATTACCCAGCCTGCCATTCCACTTTATGTGGCAAAAGCAAGTATACAGCAGGATTGCAGAAATTCTAATAGGTAATAATATACACATCCCATTGTGATACAGTTCTAAAAAATTTAATTTTGCAATGGTACAACTACTACCCAAATATGTGAATCTCTACATCTTGGCTGATTTACATCTATTTTAAACAGACACCTGAAATCTACAGTCAGGGCAACTCTGACCCTTCATCTGCACCAAAAAAACCAAACAACCCAAACCCAAAAAACCCCTTCAACTTTCATACAGGAAAGCTTGCTAGTGTAGATTACTTTTTGAGGTCAGTTTCAAGGAGAATGAAACACACAAAAAAATTATATTAAAAGCGCTAGAAGGAAAAATAGTTGTACTGCCTTTTCCTTCTGATTTATAAAGTCCTCTCGAAGTTTGTTTCACACCAGTCAAGATCCACCAGTGTTTCTGACACATCTTTCCATACAAGGTGTAAAAAGCAGAGTGGACTACAGCCTGATTTCCCTCCCACCTGGTTAGGTCAGGGAAACAAGAGAACACAACTTGCTGCAGGAACAACAAAACACAGCGTGGCAGGGGCTGCTACTGGAGCAGGAGAAGAAACTATGGCAGGGATTTTACCCTGCAATCTCTGTCTCTAATGCGTGTCTATGCAGAGATAGTCAGTCACCTTTCAGGTCTGGATCCCTGCAACCTGTACTCCTAAGAAAGCAGCACTTCTGTAACAGACAGAACAAGAAAAGCAAAAGCTAATTTGTTGTCCCAGGAGAAATGCTCCTCCTAGTGCAAGGAAAGACTTTACTGCAGTGAACTGCTGAAAAAACATAGGAAAAGCGTTCCTTGTTTCCTGCTCATCGCTTTTAAGGTTAGATATGCAGTCCAACGTGGAAGGGCTCACCTCAGTTTTACTCCCCAATTTGGGCAGCTACAGCAAGAGAAGTCCTTGAGCAATTCACACCATGCCCCTAGCCTGCAAAACATCCTGCAACTGGCATTCAGCCCACAGTGCGTAAAATGCTAGACCACTTGGGGGAAGGGTGTGGAGGAGACAGCTTAAGGTCAGAGAAGCTTGTGGCAGAACAGAAATGAACTCGGGTCTTTTGAAGCCTCGGACAGTACCCCAACCACTGGGCTATGCACGCTCTATTATTTTGGAACTTTTGCTGTAAGCCAGAAAAACAGAGTTTGTGGTTTTGCTATTTTAGTTCTGTGACAGAACAGTTTGAATAGCTGGAAAAGAGCATTTGTTTGCTAACTAACAGAAGAATAAGGTCTCACATAACTTTTTTCTTTTTTTAAAAAAATATGGTACTTTCATTCCCACAACCCTTCTGAATTTGAAATGGAAATCAACATTTCAGCCTATCACAATCTTGCATCTAGTTAATCTTGGCTTCTAGGCTAATGAGGACAGACCAAAACAACGTTCAGAACTGTGAGCAAAATACTATATGAAAATTATTTAGTGAAAGAAAGCTAGTTTGCTGCTTTCACAAGTAGCTTGTATATAAATTTGCCAAATTAAGTCAGGCTTTTTTTTCTTTTCTTCATAGTTCAACAATCCATCTGCCAAAACAGATATTAGCAGGTACTGTGTCTTAGTACTGAAGTGTCTTCAAACCCATGCAAGACATTAGTGAAGAGCAGGTAAAAATTACACCCGTCCTGTCAAGTCTGAGTATAGGTCTGAAGATTTCTAACACTGTATTATGCTACCATCTACTGGCTTACACTAAGTTAAATCTCTGAACTTTGCCTTCAACCTATTCACCCTCCAATAAAATGAAAATTTAAAAAAAAAAAAAATCATCAGTTTCAACAGGAGCTTAAAATTATCCATAGCCAAGTTACTAACTTGAAATTTTCTAAGGTGATTCTGCAGTTCTACTCAGCTCTCGTCTTCTTCTTCTAAGCAGGTGCAAGAGTAATTGTTACCTAAGTTCAGAACATTTTTAAACAAGATATACCAAATTCATCCACTCATTTACTTACATTCGGCTAGTTTCAACGTTTTCAGAGTGAGGTTCTCCTGGTGATCTGCAAATACAGATACATAACATTAGCATTGTTTGTTACTTTAAATCATTACAATATGAAGAGTTAGGAAAGGTGAAAAGTGATGACAATGTATTATTGCCACTAAAAGCATTAACTTTTATGCAGCTGCACATTGAATTTGTTTGACCAAACTCTAAAAGACAGTTTATAACATAAAACCTGACAATTAAGCCAAATTTCTCTAAGGACAGTACTGTTTCTCCACAGCTTAAGTAACAGCAGCCATTAGAGGAGAGTTCTGCTGGCAGCACTTCTGTATGCAGGTTGCACAGTGCACCAGTTCTGGGTTAATTCTTTATAACCACTTTTGTAACCAAAATGTATACTCAAAAGTTCATCAGTGATCAGCTCTTCCTAACAGGTTCTTGGTACAGCTGGGCTCTTAGCAGTAGCTCTGAAGCAGGTCTCAACAGAATATCAAAACAAATTTCATGTGTCTCTCTACTTGAATTTATGCACATAATCCCACAGAGCAGAAGTGTTGAAGGCAGCTTCCTGTTTCTTCCTTCCAGCCACCAGGTCAGCCAGTAATACTCAGAATTAGGTGGTACCACCTGGTATTTTTGAACACACAAGCAGCACCTGTGTTCAGCATGCCAACCCTCATGACTTAATTTAGAGTAATTTGAGGGGTATAGTCCCATATTAATTTAAGTAGGCTAAATTATAGCTGTTTAGCACCTCCTTATTCCCATCTTCTTCCTTATTCCAGCACTGACTCAAGTGTTTCTGGTTTTTTATTTTTAGACAGATCATTTTTCTCCCTCCCTTCAGGACCTCCCCCTACCCAGTGAGTTTGTAGCCAGACAAGCCAGGAGACCAGGCAGTATAAACGCAGCAGTTTTGACTCCAAATACCTTAAGCTGCCTTGAAATAATATCCTGAAGAACCTTATCCAACCTTCACTGGGGTATAGATTTTAGTACAGCTGACCAAACTGCCACGCTTGATACACTGCATGAGGAGTGGAAATAGAGCACAGCCACTGCAGTATAACTCTGTAGCTTACATGAACAAATACGCCTTTCATGACGGAGCTTTCTCAAAACAGAAGTGATCTAAAATCTGCAAATAGAACTCACTTTGTAGGTTTCCACAGTGTTTGCTAGAGGACTTCAGTCAGCACAGCTAAGCAGCCTTTGCCATAGCTTTACTGGGAAAAATCTTTCTATATAGAAATAGAATTTCTTATTTTTTCTCTTTACTATATGACTTTCTATACTATTCTAAATGCTATTGGAAGTCTCCACCTGTAGCCTGAAGCATTTTATTTTTTCTTATGTTTCACCATACTACCTTCCTGAATGGTCCTTCCTATTAAAGCCTGGACTATTCTCCCAATTCTTTACTAAAAATCTTAGCTGCTCTACTAACACAGCAGATCTTAGTAATTTTCTGGATTTTACCAAACTGTACTATATTAACAGATCCAGTGCCTAGAAAGCATTTCTGGCAGATAACTTAAAGCTCCTAGGCTAGCTGGATACCATACAGCTACAGATGATGCAGAACACAGGAAGCTATTTGTTTATATTCCACTAAGTCAGAAAATTCAACTGACACGACTGAATTCGGAACCTACTGTCCAACTAACTTTATACTCACGCTTAAAATGCAAATAACCTCTAGTCAGAAAATAACAAAACCTGCCAAATTTCAGTCTCTATTTATTCTCTCACTCATTGAAGTTCAAGACGGGTGAGATATTTGCTGACAAAAATAATGCTGAACAGCAAAACAAATAAAAATTTCATTTCCCTTCACCTCCAGCGACCAAAACAAGTTATTAAATACTTAAAGAACCTCAATTATTTTTTTCCCCAACTATTCACCTAATCATGTAAGTTCTAGAAGCCATGCAACCTGAGGGATTGTGGAAATAAGAGTATTTATATTCACACTGGCTAGCTCCTCTATTCATAGCCAGAACTTCAGAAACCGATAGCAAAGATTTTGGAAGCTTGAGGAGGTTGCTATCTTTGTTTTAACCATAAGAAATGCAACAAAATGAGGCTTTGCACAAGAGCACTGCTTTAAGTTGCTATGAAAATACAAATGAAATAGAGGTGTTAAAACAAAAACACGATGAGTATTAATCACTTTGAGCCTTTAAAATACACTGTAGTATGAAAAATTACAGAAATGAACAGGCTGGCATCTAAACTTAGGATGTAAAAAAGGCAGCCTGGTGATTTTGTAGTACAAACATGTAAACATAGCTATCAGTATATCCAAATTATTTTCTTGTCCTTATCATTTGTATGAGTTTTCTCTGCACAATCCAGTACATGCTATCTTGCAAACATGTTTCTTCTATAATACAAGACAGTTTCAGGAAAGTTCAGAGAAAACAAAACCTAGCTGAGTCAACTAAGGTTTGTTCCTTTAAGGTAAGTGGTTCTGCGGAAAACAGGGATCAAATTCCTTCAGCTTACTGTTTTCTATAACATGAGCAGACCTACCCTAACTATGATTTGCAAAACCTATTATGCACTTACTAACCAGATTTTAAAAGGTTTCAAATGACAATATAAGCACCAAATAAAATGAGCTTTCAGTACTCATTAAAACAACAGGGAAGATCAATCCAATTATGAGAATTGTAGCTGTTTGTTGAGAAGCTATTTATTCTGCAATACCCAACTGTTTACAAACAAGATACCTTGTTATTCCTCTGAGTAGACAACAGTACTGAAAAACAAGTATATAGTATGGCAAGGCATCCCTTCATCATGCTTAAAATCCAAAACAAGAGTTCTGTTCAGAGAAAATCTCAGAGCAAATGCTCTTACAAATTTCAGCTTTGAATTAGATCGTAGATACTGATCACAAGACACCAACTAATCTGAATACTGCAGTATGAGCTAGCAAATTCAAATAATGGCTCACTTCCAATAACAGAGGGAACAACTTCTCCATTCTGGAAGCCACTCCTTTTACCTCCTCTGTACCTCCCTAGGAAAGAAAAGTAAAGGTATGCAAGCCTAGAAATTTTAACATCAAACCTCCTCAACAGATACATTAAAAAAAAAACCCGAAAAAATTGCTTAAATAAGTATGCTAAACAACTTATACAGAATGCCAGTATGACGGTAAAGACCACTAGAGACCTTTAAGTGACAGTACTGCTCTTAAGAGGCATACCAGAGCACCACAGTGCTCATCTAAAAAATGAGGCAGGGCCAAGGTAAGTGAGCTTTGTTATCACTCTAAGCAAAAGAGTAAATCAACTTTGCCAGCTGATTTATCTTAAACAAACAATATACATTAATACTACTTACAAAACTAACTGCAAGCCATACAAATTATATACTTTTAAAACAAGCATACTAAAAATGATTCTGAGAAACAACACTACATGCTTTATGCTTACCTTTTACAAGCTGTGGCCATTCGGTGACATCAGGGTGATCACAATTTTGAGTCACTGATTAAAAACGGGTTGTCACACCAATCCTGTATCACGCTGGGCTAAGCATAAGCTTAACAACTCTAAATAAGTAAAAATAATTTAGTTAAAAGTCCTTAGAAATTATTTTCAGCCAGTTCATTAAATAAAAGCCATAAACCAGAAGAAAAACATTTAGCATCAAGATCTTATCTGAGAGACCAAGACCTACTGCACAAAAACTAGTTCATTTTTTATAAGCATTCTAAGACTTCTTGACTAACTCACTACAATACACTCAACTGGTAACTTGAAAATTCATTAACTTATTTTTGGCCTCTCTAGAAAAAAAAACAACAAAAACACAACCAAAACCCATCTCTTGGATTAGTAGAAAGCACCCAGCATCAAGACAACAAGCATTCAAAGATTTGAAACCATGTGCATAAATACGAACTGGAATTTCTAACTACAATAAGATTCCATTACAACTCAATTAATACTGCTATTCTAATGAGGTTCCACGTTTCCAGGGGAGCAACATGTAGCTTGTGCTTTGCTATGTGCCCCTCCCCAAAACAAAGCAAGGTAAAGCTACGTAAGTTTCACAGGAGCAACCTTTGCTATTTGTGGCCAATCTTTTCGGTTCTTTGCTCCATTTACACCACACGTAGTCTCTCCTCTCCCTTAAATTTTCAAAAGTGTATTTTACCTGTCAATTGTTTTCCGTGATCTGGCTCCACCGGTATAAATTGAAGGGTTGGTCCTTTACTTTGTCACGCAGGTGGCAGCCAGTGATCACTCAGCAATACTCGTGCCCAGAGCGCCCTGGGACCACCCCAGCTGATTACTTCCATGGCTGAAAAGGAACCAGTTAGTCTCTTACCTACTGCTATTATCTACTCTAAACTAAAGTTAACTGATAAAAATATTTCCAAACATAACCCTCAACACTCAACTCACCCCGTTCTCTCTCCCACCCAAGCTCCTACATGCACTGAAGAAAGACTGTAAAGAAAAAAGGCTTCAGATGGAGAGTCAGATCACAAACAGCATTGTTCACTTCTTGTTAATATAAAGTCTTGATTAAAATGGAACTGTTATTACTGTATTTAGTAATGAAAAGTTGTCTTACTTTCCCTAAAGAGCCAGCAGCTATGAAGACAGGTCCCCGTTAAGTTTACCCCTGTGGCTCTAACCCAGATGAAAGCCCACACCGGTAGGTTGCCATGCAGCAGAAGCCTCACACAGGAGCAAGGTGCAGAAAGGGCAGTGAGCTACTGAGGGCACACCCGCAGCTCTCTGCAACACCCGCAGCCATAATCACCTGGTGCACATACTAAGAGCACATCCAGCAGCTTTAAATGTTTCAGTAGAGAAAGCTTTTGTGCTTCAGTCCAGCCTGTTACAAGAGTCTTTCAGTAAGGTCTTAGGTTTGATGAGCAATCAAGCATTCTCAATGCTAATTTGTATCTTTTGACTTGTCAGAGATAGGAAATCACTGACAGTAACCAAGGCCCAAAATTTTCTTAAGTTTGTCAGAAAAGCTGCTCGCTTTTGCTATGTTACTACAAACTCTGCAATGGAATAAAATTTGTATTTGTTTTGGGATGATCCTTATTGGTTTTACAGCGTAAATTCCTTGAAGTAGGAAAAGTGCCATTTAGTTATTTTAACATCAGTAATACTTGAATCTTCTCATCTGAACACAAATGCAGTTGACACAAGGAAAGTAAAAAAGAAGCAGGCTACTGAAAATCTCTGAAACAAAACAGAGGTTCTCTAGTATCTATCTGTTACAGGTGTAAATTGTCAAAGTTTAACTGAGTTAATGCCAGGAACACAGTAAACCGAATAGAAGTCAGTTGGAAAGGTTCCCCATCTGTCAACATTAAATGGCAAACAGGGTAAAGATTTTCAAAATAATGTTTGCTGACCATCAGCCGTACAGAAAAGCAAACAGCAAAACCCAAGATGCTGATGCACTGCTAAGAAGCCTTAAAACACTGCTTATGGCACTCTGATTAAGACCTGACAAATGTCCACTTTCAGGCAAGCATTAACTTTAAAGACATAGATCCCTATTCTACGGTAGTGCTTTCTCCTTTACGTTAAATCTAGATTCTTGCTGCTTTCTGAACTGATGACAAATGGTTTTGTAAAAACGCATTTAGAAATTAAAACTCCTTCTAACTCTTTGTCCAAGTAACTTTTAGTATGCTGGTCAAAGAGGACAATGGTGTAATTTCTAATGCCCCGTTAGCTGGGAAACCCGGATTCTGTCTGACTGCTGGAAGTATCAGCTTGCATTCTGGAATGCACCAAATCAGCCTGGGCTAGTGGGAGGTGTCCCTGCCCATGGCAGGGGGGTTGGAACTCTATGATCTTTAAGGTCCCTTTCAACTCTAATGATCTATGACTCTATAATCACTCCCTTCCTAGACCTGTGTCCTATACCACCCAGGCCATGAGCAAAAGCTAGTTACAGCAATTTTCTATTCAAATGAAAGCATGTTAGAAGTACAGGTTGATAGCAACCTCAAAACAGGGTTTTCCTGAGGTTGTTTCACATAGTAGGAGAGAAAAGTCACAAACATGATGGTCAACAGTGAAGGAACACATGAAATGTTCATGCTGGATTCAAAAAAACATCATGTCTTCAAACGTTAAAGAATATGCACTGAGGTGACAGGTCCACAGTCATGGCAAAGACAATGCCCAGGTATGACACAGATTCAACTCCGTTAGATTTACCACACCACTTAACATAGTATCTACAGCAGCTTCAGTTAAGAGAGATGGTACCTGAACCAGCATAAATCTCCTAACTCTCAAGTTAACTCATCTAAGTTTTGTAGTGAAATTTGTATCTACAAATTGAATTTATCATGGATCAGAGCTTTGAATCAGCTGCAGCACTTCTAACCTGTTACAAACCACCTTAGAACTGGATTTACTGTAGTGGGGTCTAAAAATCTCATGCTACTTTTCAACAATCCAGAAGCAAGAAATGATTTTCCCTTCTATCTCCTCACCCTACCTACCCTACCTGTTCTTTTGCTACTCCTGTGGAACAGAATATGACTGGCAAGGATCCCCTAGCACACATGAAAGAATTCACTTTTTCTAAAACCTCACTTATTCACGCATCAGCAGAGTACTGTCTGCTGGCAAAGAGTCCAGCACATTGAGACATGGGGTAGGTGGTGAAGGAGACTGACATCAAGGATCCCTTATTCCAAATCTAGTTTGAACAAATGGCATTTTGACTGTTGGATCCAAACAAGGCAGGAAAAGAAAAAAATGGTAAGAGAGTCAAAGGACACTAGTTGATTGGGAAGGGAAGTCACACTGATGAAGACTACCTTAGAAAAGGGGATTATGAAGAATAGGAAACTGACCTAAACCAGCTGCTTTTCTGTCACAGGAGTTTCTTTACAAAACATCTCAGGATGTAACTTACCTTCTAGAAGGGTGGACCCTGCAACAGCAGCCCCAGAACAAATATTTATTCTTAAAGCAGAGTTACTTAGATTTCTGTGGTCTTCCCTGTCCACAATTAGCATGGCTTACAGTTTAGGCTGTCACAGACACACAGAGCAGCTGAAGGTATCAAACACAGTTTGTTCCTGTGGAATACGTCTGAGAAACCTGAGATGGCTGCTACAGGCTCTTCAGGACTGGGTAGGATCCAATAAAGACACATCCACATCTGCCTAGTGACTACTTACAAGAGGTAGATTCAACCAGGACTGCAGCAACCCGTTATAATTAGCAAGACAATACACAAGATCCATGTCTTCAAACTATGTATCTGAAAAACCCTGAATGGCAAGGAGTAGCACTCATCAAGGAGGAACAGTATAAATTATGCTTATGCAGTAGTCTGAGACTACACCCATCTCTCCTAGGTGAACAAAGAACAGATTTTCTGAAAAAAATGTTCCTATCAACTGGAAAAGGGAGAGGAAATAAATGAGTGAAAAAACAAGAAGCCAGAAACAAAAGTTCAGATGCATGAAAAGAGGCTAAACCCCAACTTTGTTGCATAGCCTGAGATCTTCTCTTTGCACAATTTAATCTTGAAAGTCTGGAATCACAAACATGAGCCAAAAAGAGGCCCTCAAAACACAGAATCTAAAGACATACCACGGAGAACCTAAGTATTGATTTGTTAGTAATCAAAAAAAAAAAGTTTAAAAAAATTCAGCTAGAAATCATTTAACTTACACGGATTTCATATATCTATTACTTTCCCTATATTGTTTGATGTACAGGTGTTTGGTGCCTGTGACAGCACAGCCATCTGGCAGCTGACACCAAATATGTGAAGTCTAGGAAGATCCTTGAGTGAAGGAACACTTTTCATATTTAAACTATGACTTCTTACTTAAAATCTTCAGACCTTACTAAATGATGGGTGGCCTAAGAGGTAGCATTTTTAAGAATTTAAGTTTTCTTTACAAAAGAATTTAAGCTTCCATCCAAGCAATTTTTGATCCAATTTTTTTTTTAAGATTCTCTTTTTGACAAGTGAACTAATGAAAGTAGGGGTGTGATTCACCTGTACAAAAGTACCATGACCTTCCTGACCTTGCAGTGCCACAACTGGAGTTGCTTAATTAAATACAACCATCTCTCAAGACACAACCAAAGACAGGTTTTGTACGTGTTCTGAGGAATCCCCTTGAATCTCCCAAGAATGAACTCTCTTCTCAAATTTGATACACATTTAAAATAACTTCGGAGTACCATGATGAAATGGAGAGTCATCATCTGTACAGTAAGAGATGCCCCTCCGAGCTATCCTAGCTAGCTTATTCAAAAACAAACTGCCAAGTAATAGGCAAACTTTTAGCTTTTATAACTTGAGATTGATTCATCAAGTGACCTGGAAAAGACTGTAGAACATTCACCAAATACCCAAGTTCAATCTTTAATGTCACTTGCAAAAAAACAAACCCAAAACCTTTCAACCGCCTTTGTCACCTGCATGTGGCTTCCAATACAGAAAAGACCTAAGATTCCGAAAGTTCTCTTCATGCAACTAACTAATCAAATTATCAATGTTCCTAAGGTAAAATAAAACAGCCACTAACAAACCTGATTACATAAATCCTAATGGAGCTGTAAAAAAAACAGTAATAAGGCATCTATGCATTTTTTTTTCCCACTGCCTGGCAAAGGAAACCGTTCAACTAGTAACAACAAATGCAAAATCACCTAGTTTGAAGACTAAAAGAATTGGGTTCTACCCTGGAAAATGCCAACTTGAAGTGATTAAGGCACTCACAACTGATGCGCAAACACACGTGTGGTCCCAGTACTACAGCTAGAACAACAGATGACTCATGAAGCATTCCCAGAAAGTACTTCAGACATGTTCAAAACTTGAACCCAGTTCTCCAATTATTCATTACTCTTCAGAAGTATTCCAGAAGTAACAGAAAAAAGCCATAAAGACAGCATGAAGAAAGGAGAAAGTGCCTTGTGATTAGATAATGGAAAAAGTTTGAAGCTAATCAGGGTAATCAATATGGATACTGGAAGAAACTAAGTCCTCTCATAGTACAAGACTACATAAAAAGATCCTCTAATTAAAACAAAAAAAAACATGTAAAGCCCCCACACGACTAAAAACTGAAGGCTGACAAATTCAGATTTGAGTAGGAACACAAGCATGCAGGATAGCAGAAGACAATTAACACTTGAATAAATTATTTGGGGTGGGGACCTGAATTTGCTACTATTTTCAAATTAAGGCTGGTACCATTCTGGAACACATACTTCCGTGAAAACGCAAGTTACCGAGTTTAATAAAGGTAGAATTTGGTGCGTCTTAATATACAGAGATCAACTACAGATTTACATAGACACTTAATCCTATAATATCTGTATTCTTACTCTGCCTTGGTATCAAGACATCACAAGTCACATCATAACAGAAAAATGTCTAGTGTTCGCTCCCGTTCCCTCCCTCCCACCCCGAAGCTAAAGGTCTGTGCATTATTCTTATTTTCTACACCTGCCGCCACAACCCTGGACATTAGTTTTTCCCTTCAACACTTGTTTTTGACTTGAGATCATAGATGTACTTTATTGACCTCTGTAAAAGGGAAAGATCTGAAATCAGCTTTAGCTTCTGCATTTTTCATTTAGACCATAGCTTTTATTTATTCCACTACACACACTCCTTACTTTTCACAGCAGAACCATGTGTTGCTATCTCAGTTATGCCTGCTTCTTTAGGCTTCCTCTGAAATGATATCCAGTTATGAACGGAAAGCCTCTCCTACATCAGGAGGTAAAATCCAATCATCTATTTCAATTTCTTTTAGTAGCATTCCTTTTACTGGCTAGGTATGACACAGTTATTTTCCCAACAGGTAAGTTTTACAGCTTCACTTCAGCTTTAATATTTAAAGTTTTATTCCATCTGTCCTTTTGCTTATGCTTTGTTATTCTGTGCTCTTTTGTCACCCATCTCCCACACAGCCTTCCATGTAAAGTACCTTTCTGTTCACCAAGTTCTCCAGTGTCATCAGCATGTTTGTTTATGCACAGTTCATATTCAGACCAAGCAATCGTGCAATTTGGTAGCATAACATTCAGCTTTTCTGATGTTCTATTAGTTTTCATTACTCAAGTTGTGGGGGATTAGAGGGGAATTCTTGTTCATCAACTTATGAAGTGCATACCATTACAAAGACTCTGTGCATACATACGGTGGCAAGCAGTTCAACATTCAGAAAAAAAGCAGCCAGCAGGAATAATGGCAGGAAAGAAATAACAGCTTGGGTTTGAAGAAGAGCGATCATACACACAACTACTACTGAAACTGGAGAGCAAGAAGCAGGTGGGTGGTCCCAGTGGTGCTGTGGGTGCAAAAATGAATATACACTACCTGCCAGATGCCTGCTAGAGTAAAGGACCAATCTATATAATTCTCTCAGGAACATCTGGATTGTGATAATGTTACATTATGGCTTTTTAAGATATTTACAATTTTTAATTAGTGCACACATTATATTCAAAATTTCAGCTTAAAACTAATCATTTTAGCTCCTGTCCATAAATTCCTATGAAACAGAACATCAAAAAAACAAAGAAAAAGACACCTAACACCCTTCTGCAAGGCTGAGATTTCAAAACTTTAAGTATGTTCTTATGTGAAGTATCCTCAAAAGAAAAATCTAAACATAAACTCACAGAGTATAAACTTTGTATCAGCAGTTAGTTCCCCACATTTTAAGTGGTTAAAAAAGAAAGTACACACATAGCTTATAGTAGTTGTTGAAGTAACTACGTAGAATTTTATATATGCATTAACAAACCTATTTAATATGATAGAAAAATGAACTTAAACAGTAATTGTTTTTCTGAATGCAGCAATACAAAATTTTCAAAAATTCTCTATGTACCAACTTGCAGAACTACAGATCTTAAGAGGCGCTACAAGTGGTGTAGTTATTACATATTACCAGGTACTTCCACTGGACCACACCAGAGCAAAGTTTGAAAATGGAAATCAAAATAACTGCAAGTTAAGTTTCCAATCTTGCCATAATGCATGTACATATTTTTAAGCTAGCTCGACATTTAAGAGCCTAGACAAAAAGAGATGGGCTCATGTTAGCAGTGCTACTGATGGTTAAATCTCTATATTTCCTAACATTTGAAACTGCAAATTTGACTTACGCTGATACCTGCTTAACTTTTCTAATAGTTCTGAACTTACTTTGCAAATCATACTTAAAAACTGTAAAAGCCTCACTATAAATAAGCTCAGCAGCACGGAGAAAAAGAAAAAAACACTTTGAGAAATAGCAGTGATTCTTATCCAATCCAGAGAGAAATAGATGGATGGCAGCAGCGTGATACTGAGCTTGTAAAACAAATTAAAAGGGAATTTAATGTTGTATTGACAGTATTTAATTTCTTCAAGAAACTCAGTTTTCTAGAGAACTATGCCTAAGTAACTGAGATCACAGTCAAAAATGTATGGGAAAAATGAATGTGTGTGTTTCTTCCTGAATTTATAAAAGTATAAATATTTGTTATTATGATTATTAGCATACATACAATGTAAGTAAAAATATAAACATACCATATCTTTCCAGAGCTGCAGAAACTTGTTCTTTCAAATTCTAAAGTGGACTTCTACAGTTGTTGTACCTATAATGCAAAACATTACATTTCAGTTTTAGCTCTATGCTCCAGATCAATCTGAAACCCAATGCAACTTCAGAATGATACATTTAAGAATGGTCATTCAATTAGTCACAAGTCTGTAGCTAAAGAAAACATACACTTTGAATTACAGAATAGAATATCTCAACTTGGAAGGGACCAACAAGGATCATCAAGTCTAACTCCCTGCTCCTCACAGGACTACCTAAAACTAAATCAAATGAATTCCCCAACTAAATCTTACTTCCCATAAAAGTCACAGCAGAAAATACTTACTATGTTAGGGAAACTACAAGAGCAGAAAGTCCATACACACAATGTTCCTTATTCTTTCCTCTCTAGTGACGCAATTGAGTTTTACAATTCCATTCATCTAGTTCATTACAAATATCCATTTCCTTCTTATAGAAGATTCTGGCAAGATTTCTCCCCCACAACCACCTTTTTTTTTTTTTTAAAAAAAAAAAGCATTGGTATTTATAATGAAAAATTTAAAAACAAAACAAAATCAAAAACAACAAGTCACAGACAGAGCTACATCTGCCCAAAACCACTGGAGTTTGATAAGCTTTTTTATAAATGGTTCACTTTTAGGGAAGTCATAATCAAACAAAGGACACATAACTAAAATGCACTCCAAACATATTCCACAAACACCCAAAAGCACAGCCAGTTTTAGGGGGGAAAGTGACAGCAACAGACATACAGGCACATAACTAAAGAAATCTAGTAATTACTTTGCAAAAAGTTACTTATTGGGCAGAGTATCACATTTTCAGTACTGTGAAGATTTAATACCTAATTTATTGGTTCTAAAACTCTACTAAGAGCAAACAAACCGAATGCAGCTGATTTAGGCTGGTCTCCAACATAGATCAGAGTTCCTATGAAAGAAGCCCTGATCTGGTTACCTTAAGAGTACATTCAGGCTTGTCTTAAAACGATGTTTAAAAAGATATCAAACCACAGAGAGCCCACCCAGTACCAAAGGCCCAATTCTTTATCAGGGATATGAAACGGGACAATCCTGGACTGACACAGATGTGCCAGCAAAGCTCTACAGCACTAACAGTTTGTACACAATTTTTTTGTATTTACAGAAAGAAGTCAAATATGCCACCCTACCTGTTTCATGCAACAAGATTGCTATTGCAACAAACAATTCTGACAATGATGTGGATTTATATACAATTAGGATTAGAGAGTTAATGTTATGCAACTGTGTCAATAAAACTTTACTATCATTCAGAAGAAAAAGAAATAAATTTATCTGAACAGTACGAGGCAGTAACTGATGATTTTGCTATTTGGAGGTGGCACTTCCACTCTGTAACAACAGGAGAAATACAGAATATCTACCTTATATTCTATTAAGGATTAATATTTCATTCACCATGATGTCATTAGGAAAACTCAGTTAAAAGTATTCTGACAAATCTGACCAATATTTTCACATCTCTTATCCCAGGACTTCCAGCTTAAGTGCCAATGTATGTATATGAACAACATAAAATTCACTCACTCTCCTCTAAGGTATAAAAAAGCACAGAGTACGAGCAGAGTCCAAAGTACAGCATGAAAAAGTACCAAAAATACATTTATTAGGGATCTTTTGATTACTGTCCACCAATAAGAGAAAAGAAAAGAAAACAAAGGTTCCCAACATAACGGAAGCTATGTAGTTGAAGACAGTAAAATTTACAGAAGAAACAAGACCACAGTGGAGGAGATGGAGACGGGGGATTTGCTTAGTAACATGTCACTATCAACAGAAGAGCAAGTAACTCCAACAAGCACAAATCTGAAGCTCCTGCACTTCCAATTCTCCTTTGTCAATCTCTCCCCACCAGCTAACACCAAGGCAGAGCAGGAATTCAGCATCTACTAAAAAGAATTGACTGAAGGCTATATGAACAACAACAAAATGAAATATTGAGTCTGTAATATTTGTGTAAAAGGAACGAAAATAATTTCATGAAGTCAGATGTACTTCAACATTCCCCCTTAGGATACCTATTAATTAGCATTATGCCACATCTACCCAAAAAATGCAACTGGCAAATGTGACTAAAAGCATGGCTAACACTATTGATTGCACTAAACATAAAGAAATCTTGATCTGTCACATGACCAGAACCAAAAGAGCTGCTTTTTTACAACTGTCATACATTTTCAATAGGATAAACAGACTTTAAGGCACACTGAATGATATTCACAAAGATGGTAAAACGCTGAACTAACCACACTGTAGTGTACAGAACCATAAAATATTTAAGAGATTAATCATAAATTATGAAAAATAGTTTGCAACTCTCATATCTAGTCTGATGAAAGCCATCATGAAGTCACCTCTATCAGGTGCTTAAACGATGCTTTCCACTTTTCTTGTTTTTGCAATAACCGTCACAAGACAACAGAAGAATAAAAATTTGAGTGCACTACCCTAGAGAAAATGGTAGGTATTTTACCTAGTATTATAGATTATCTCACACAGTTTCAAATACATTAAATTCAAGTAAGAGTTATTTTCTTCCAAGACTGACATTCTTGATATAACATTAGTCAAGTAAAAAAAAACAAGTATTCACAAATATCCTTCTTTCAATAAGACATTCAGGTCATAGGAACCATGCAAATAAGAGTATTTATCACCACCTTGAACAGCCCAACCTTTACAACCAAGAAATACCACTATTTCAGAGAAGTGAAACAATCTCTTAAGAACTGTGACCTTGAACTCTCACGGGACCTGCCAGTTGCATGGAGTATAAGTATGTACTTCTATGGTCCAGAACAGGGCAAGTTTTGCTACAACAGCAAAAATACACCTCAGTGTTGCTACTGCAGCCAGTGTACATTAGTATACCTTGGACTTCCCAAAAATACAGCAGGGTGGATATACACATATTAAATCACAATATTAAACACTAAGACTTTGGACATAAAATTTCACTACGAAATAAAAAGTAATCATTATCTGAATATGGCTAGACAAACAAGAAAGACGAAAACATCACATTGGAAATAGAAATGTTGAGTAGTGATAGACCTCTTCAGCATCATCTAGCTTTATGAAAGCTTTTGATACTTTTTGAAGGGACATGGATCTGTTGGAACAGGTCCAGCAGAATGCCACAAAGATGATTAGAGGGCTGGAGCACCTCTCATATGAAGACAGGCTGAGAGAGCTGGGGCTGTTCAGCCTGGAGAAGAGAAGGTTCCAGGAAGACCTTAGAGCAGACTTCCAGTATCTGAAGGGAGCCTACAGGAGAGACTGGGGGGGTAGGGTAGGAGGGCCACAACTCTTTTCCCTTTTATCAGGGAGTATAGATAGGACTCTAACTGTTCTATGATTCTAAGACAATAAAAAATACCATACACCTCCCACTAGACCAGGGTGCTCAAAGCCCCATCCAGCCTGGCCCTGAACACTCCCAGGGATAGGGCACCCACACCTTCTCTGGGCAACCTGTTCCAGTGCCTCAGCACCCCCACAGGAAAGAATTTCCTCCTAATATCTAATCTAAATCTCCCCTCTTCCAATGTAAAACTGTCACCCCTTGTCCTATCACTACACTTCCTGACAAAGAGTCCCTCTCCAGCTCTCCTGTAGCTCCCTTCAGATACTGGAAGGCTGCT
>VXBW01007406.1:1371439-1395024 GCA_013400375.1 Thinocorus orbignyianus
ATATGGTTCCTGGACACTTGGACAGTTTCTCTATATTCTGCCCAGTCCACCTGTTCTTGCTTCCACCCTCTATAGGCCTCCTTTTTGATTCAGAGCTTGTCTAACACTTCTTGTTCATGCACACAGGCTGCCTGGCTATTTTGCCCAACTTCTTTTTTGGGATGCACCTCTCCTGAGCTTGCAAAAGGTGATCCTTGAACACTAACCAGCTTTCATGGGCTCCTCTCCCCTCCAATAAGGAAGAACAGCTCTATACTTCATGTTGGACTTCCCTTAGCAGAAGAAAACACCTCTGATACTGTCCCATCACAGACACAGAAGGCATGCAACCTTTATCTTCCTTCCGTGGACATCTGTATGGTGAGGGAGAATTGGAGAGACTTCATAGAGTGACTCTTTGTGCTCATATTTCAGTTTCCACTCCTTAAATTAAAAAGAAATAAATAAGCACAAGAGAAGCCCATTTTCCATGCTGCTTTAGCCATAGACTATATGCAAGTCATGGGAATGATGGAGCATGTGAACTGCAAAGTCATTACATTACATTTACATTAAATAACATCCTAGGCAAATCTTCCCTGACTTGAGCAAATAATTCTCTTGCATACTGAAATCGTGATTTGTTTCATTTTCAAGTGTCTGTTGCTAGCAGNTTTAAAAAAACCTTAGCACAAGAGAAGCCCATTTTCCATGCTGCTTTAGCCATAGACTATATGCAAGTCATGGGAACGATGGAGTATGCGAATTGCAAAATCGTTACATTACATTTACATTAGATAACATCCTAGGCAAGTGTTCCCTGACTTGAGCAAATAATACTCTTGCATACTGAAATCATGATTTGTTTCATTTTCAAGTGTCTGTTGCTAGCAGTGATTGAGCTATTAAGTATTTTGTTTTCCTTAGCTTTTCTGTTTGTATTTATCTGTGCACACTGACGCATCAAAAGACAAGGCAAATGTCTGCTAAAGGCTAACATTTGAAAAGATTGTTTTGAGGTATTAAAACCTACCTGTATTGGAATATCATACACCGATGAAATAGACAATTTTTATTAGCCTGATAAGGAACTGGTAGGAAAACAACAATGTCTTATTTTTAATTAAAAAAAAAGTTGCGTGGTTTGAATGACTCCATATATTATTAACGTAAAATGGGGATAAATTGAATAAATTGCTAATTGTTTATAGAGAGCCATTGTAAATCTAAATGAGCATTCATAAGGAATAACCTTAACTGCTAAGATCCTTATATGATGTAGATTCTACATCAGTGGTTATCACTGTGTAGCCTGCTGTTATACAGTGTCTTCTTTTTTCTTTTTTTTTAAACTATATGAGGGAAACTTGTTGTTTGAAAAGATATGTGATATTGTTAGCTTTGTGGCTGTGAAAATCTTTTCAGTCAAGGCTGCATAGATAAAAGGGCTCCAGGGAAAGCATCAGGGAGGGATGTCTTTGCTCCACTGGTGCTGGCAGAAGCTGATTATTGAAACAAACTTGCTCCCTGGAAGTTTATGCCAGGTTCTGGTAGCTGGAAAGAGTGATGATTACTGTAGGGAGTCTTTAATTGTTAGAATTTTTATCTGCAGATAAAGCTATTGTAAAGATACTGTATGCACTGCTATCACAATGCTAATTTCTTACCCACTTGGGAAAGTAACGTGAGAGACTTTGGAGAGTCTCTGTTGTTCACAGGAGAGGTCATATGAGGCGAGTTTTGCAGATTCAGACCATTTTGCCATTCTTTACAAGAAGAGGGATTATAATGTGGGGAAACCTTGCTGTAGACCCAAATTCTCTTTCAACTATCTCGTGATGAATTCTGAAACCTGATTTTTCATATATGAATTCATGAATACAATTAAAAAGATATTGTATCTTCAGTAGAGTTCCTTATGATGGTCTTATAATGTTGTATTTTCTTTCTACTCAATGGAAGACATCTCAGGTGTCCATCTCATCTGGAATTTCATCCTCCATTTATGTTGTATGTATATGGTTAAAATCAGTATGCTGATTAATATAATTTTCAGTTGGACATTGAGAGACTGAGACTTTGGGACACAGTGTAGGAAGCATTGCATTTGCCCCATAGATCATGTGTAGCATCAGTTCTCTGGCTGATGAATTGCTAGGCTGAAAATGCAGAGAGGTGTATTTTCAGATACAGGGGACCAGGGTCATAAGCAAGTTACTGGACTTGGAATGGAGAACTGTGGGGAGAAACATAGTGACCAAGAATGAGAAAAAGGCTGAGGCACTTAATGCCGCCTTTGCCTCAGTCTTTAATTGTTAGACCAGTTGTTCTCTGGGTACTCTATCCCCTGAGCTGGATGACAGGGATGGGGAGCAAACTGAAGCCCCCATAATCCAAGAGGAAATGGTTAGTGAGCTACTGGACCACTTAGGCATACAGAATGCTATGGAACTGGATGGGATCCACCCAAGGTTACTGAAGGAGCTGGCAGAAGTGCCCACCAAGCCATTTTCCATCACTTACCAGTCCTGGCTAACCCGGGAGGTCCCAGTTGTCTGGGAGCTAGCAAATGTGACACCCATCTGCAAGAAGGGCCACAAGGAGGGAATTACAGGTCTGTCAGTCTGACCTTAGTGCCAGGGAAAGTTATGGAGCAGATCATCTTGAGTCCTATCACACAGCACATGCAGGACAACCAGGTGATCAGACCCAGTCAGCATGGGTTCGTGAAAGGCAGGTCCTGCTTGACTAACTTGATCTCCTTCTATGGCAAGGTGACCTACTTAGTGGTCAAGGGAAAGGCTGTGGATGTTGTCTACCTAGATTTCAATAAAGCCTTTGACACCATTTCCCATTCTCCTGGAGAAACTGGCTCACATGGGTGTATGCTTTGCTGGTTTAGAAAATGGTTGGATGGCTTGGACCAAAGAGTGGTGGTGAATGGAATTAAATCCAGTTAGTTGCTGGTCACAAGTGGTGTTCCCCAGTGCTCAGTACTGGGGCCAGTTCTGTTTAAAATCTTTATCAATGATCTGGATGATGGGATTGAATGCACCCTCAGTAAACTTGCAGACAGCACCAAGTTGGGTGGGAGTGTTGATGTGTTTAAAGGTAGGAATGCTCTACAGAGGGATTTGGGCAGGCTGGATTGATGGGTTGAGGCCAATGGTATGAGGTTCAACAAGACCAAGGGCTGGGTACCACTTCCCCTTGAAGCACTACAGGCTTGGGGAAAAAAGCTTGGCTGGAAAGGTGCCTGGTGGAAAAGGACCTGGGGGTGTGAGTTGACAGCCATGTGGGCAGGCAATGTGCCCAGATGGCCAAGCAGGTCAACAGCATCCTGGCTTGTATCAGAAATAGTGTGGCCAGCAGAACTGGGAAATGATTGCCTTTCTGTATTTGGCACTGGTGAGGCCCCACCTTGAATACTTGAGTCACCATTGGGCCCCTCACTACAGGACATTGAAGTGCTGGAGCGTGTCCAGAGAAGGGCAATGAAGCTGATGAGGGGTCTGGAGAGTAAGAGCTATGAGGAGAGGCTGAGGGAGCTGGGGTTGTTCAGCCTGGAGAAAAGGAGGCTGAGGGGAGACCTTATCACTCATTGTAACTACCTGAAATGAGGTTGTGTAGCTAGGTGGGGGTTGGTCTCTTCTTCCAAGATAGGACAAGAGGAAACAGCCTCAACTTGTACCAGGGGAGGTTTAGGATGGATGTTATGAAAAATTTCTTCATTGAAAGGGTTGTCATGCATTAGAACAGGCTGCTCGGGGAAGTGGTTGAGTCACCATCCCTGAAGGTGTTTAAATAACGTGTAGATGTAGTGCTGAGGGACACGGTTTAGTGGTAACTTGGCAGTGCTAGGTTAATGGTTGGAGTTTATGATCTTAAAAGTCTCTTTCAACCAGAACGATTGTATGATTCTACCTGAACTTGGAAGTCAGTGGAGTTTATGCAACGTGGGAGTAGTACTGCCCCGGGGGACAAACCTGGATATGCAGCTACACCTTCCATTCCCTTTTATTTCTCAGCTGCCTGAGCTCTGAGTTAAGCACAGATCAGCAGCGCTTGGGGAACTGTAGCGAAGTGCACACCTCCAAGAGAGTCTTCTAAGTCCTTAGCTGACTGGGCAGGCAGAAACAGCCCTGGATATTGCTGCTACCAATCACATTCCCAAACAATGTGGGATGCAAGCAGGATTTTACGCTTGGGGTCAAATTCTTGAGGGAATGTATAACTGCCACCTCATGTCTTCTGCACCGGGGAGCAGATGAGTCACCCTTGCTTCTGAGTTACGCACTGAGCGGGAATGGGGTTTTTCATGGCAGCCAGCACCAACCTAGTAACATTCTTACTGGTGTCCAGCAGAACAGAAGAGGACCAGAACTAACCATTTATTGCAACTATTAAAGTGAATGGTGTAAGTAACACCTCCTACGTGAAACTTGCACGAAGGCTGAGGGCATTGGGATGAATGTTTGGGCCGCGGGGATGGGGCATCACTGAGAAGGAGTTTTTGTCTCAGCTCTCTTGGCTTTTCTTCTCAAAGATTTAAGATGGGTTTTGCCTGGATAAACCAAGTGGCTTTTCCTGACTCCATCATTTAAGTCTGTGGTGCCCAAATTGAATGGCCTTTAACGTTAGTCTTTAAATCTTTTAATGTAGTGATTAAACATGACAGGAGTTAAGTCCCTGTCCAATAGCAGCTCACCTGGGTGTGTTGCTGGTTAGATGCAAAGCACAAAGCCAAATGCTCTTAAGCACCCAAGCATACTGCTGTTTCAAAACATAGCAAGCTCTGTCATGTCTTGTGATTAGGAAGCATTTCTTTTTTATTGACGATAGAGTGGAACATGAAGCTGAAAAATGAAAGTCTTCCAGAGCAAGAAAGATAGATTGTGCACAAAGCTTAGACCAGAAATTGAAGGGGTTTATTCTAAGTATTTGTATGTATTTATATGGTATGGTTTAGATATATTTATAAGGGAGCTACTGTAATGGAAAAAGAACTTAAAACTCATAATTTGCTCACATATCCAGACGAGAGACTATGTTACGCATACGAGGCAAATCAAATAGAGTTTGACACAAAAACCATTAACTACTAAAACATTCTTCTGGTTGCCAAGTTGCCTAAAATCTCCGAGGAAAAGTCAGAAAGAAGGTGCCTGTGTAAGCTATGGAGTCTTTAGTTATATCAGCAGACAACATATTTATTCGTACAGGATTTTTGCCTCAGTGTGGTTTTTTCCTCCTCATCACTTTATGTGGGTCTTGAGGTTAACATACAGTTTGTGCATGATTTAAACCCTCTTCTGGAGGCAATGTCCTTTGGTTCCTCATTGGTCTTTTCCGATGATGATAATTACTACAGCATCTGAGTGCTTCGCATAGCTATTATTTTCATAACCTCTCAAAGAGATGAATAGGTAGCATTACTGTATTTACAGATTAACAACAGAAAGTTTGAGGTAAAAAATGAAGTAAGTGTATTCATTTATTGAGAAAAACTCCATTTCAAGAAAATTAAATTATCCATTTATGGGTTTTGCTTTTACTTAGAAATCCCTCTGGGTAGTATGATTGTGTCATTCTGAAAGTGAGATGCTTTTATTTTTTCCTCCAGAAAAATAGAATGAAAGTATTCTCCTTACACATGCTTGAATTTAAGAGGAGCAATCTTGGGGGTTTTGCACTGGCTCTAAATATTTAATTTGAAATCTCTTCTCTTAAAAGAAGTAAACTTGGTCAGTGGAGCAGAGCCCTTGGTGAGTTGTCTCCTAATGCATATTTTCTGTACAGGGATTACATGATGCTACGTGCCATGGCAAATGGAATCTAGATTGGGATCCTGGTTTAAAAAAAGCAGAGAAAACACATGGATTCATTATGTTTTTGATGCTTGCAGACGTACCAACATCCAAGGCAAAAACGTGAGTTTCCCTGCAGGACTGGTGCCAGGTATGCAATGAAGAAGGTGGCAGAGAGCAGCTGCCAGCTGCTCTGTACAGGGTGGCTGAGGGTTTTGGGATGCTTTGTGTGAAACTTTCATAGGCATTTCTGGACAGAAAAGGAACAACAGGAGAGCACCAGTTTCAACGCCTCTCAGCTCCCAAACACAGAAACTCTTGCTTTAATCTTTCTACTTTTTCTGTGCAGCTTGCTTTGCACCTCTTGCTCTCTCCTGATGCCACGTGCTTGCCTTTCTCTGCATTCCTGGTTCTCCCCAGACTTCTGTGCTTCTTGTACCATGTTTTATTTATACAGCGCTCTTCCTGCTGCCTTGCTCAGTGCCAGTCCCTGCTTTGCTATTTCATGCTCTCGCTACTCAGCCAGCCCTAGTTTTCCCTTTCTGCTCCCCGTACATGCTTTTTTCCCTCACAGCCTTGCCAGCCTCCAAACACGTGTGTCCCCTGTTTTGCCCTCCTTATCTTCTTTGCCTTTTCCTGCTCCAGCTGCTGGTTCTCACCTGCTCCCCACCTTCCCCAAAGCCTGCAGACTATGCTGTTCCCCATCCATTCCACATCCAAATCACATGTCTTCTTATACAGTGCTTGTATGGCATCAGTACTCTTCTGTTTCAGCTGCTGCTCGGCCTGAAGCATCCCAAAGCTGTGGAATTGCTGCTTGGGGGCAAAGGGGAGTCCATCTAGCATGTGATGGTCACTTTGATGAGACCTTCCTGAGGCCGAGGCAGTGGAAGTTGGTAAGGCTGCTCAAGGGCAAGTGAGATTTTTTTGAGCAACCTGCTCTAGTGAGAGGTTTCCCTGCTGAGCAAGGGGGGCTGGAACGTGATGATCTTTAAGGTCCCTTCCAACTCTAACCATTCTATGATTCTATGATTCTAAGATGTGTCAAAAAGGATCCTTCAGCAGGCCAAGGGAGGATGTGGGGGGCAGAGGGGTAATTGGGAGGGAGTGTGGGTGGCAGACAGGGGGCTGAGGTGAGAGACCACCTTGTTTTTCCAAGGTGGCCTTGTAGACAGGCCTGTTGTTGCCGGCTCCTCTCCAGGCTTGGCTTTTCCTGTCCCCTCCGAGGGAGCAAGAGTTAATGAGGAGGGTGGCAGCTGGATGTGGCCAAAGCTGTTGGCGTGCCTGCATGACCCGGCTGCCGACACCTGCCTCCTTCACTCTCACCCTGTGCACAGTGGGGCTGCCTCCTCTCTCAGTCAGACAGACTGCATGAGGCAGGTACTGTTTCTATCCTGCTCTCTGTTTTTTGATGCCCGGTGGCTACAATTTTATGGGGAGGGGGAAAGGAAGCTCTGGCCCTTCACAAAATTCCTTTGCCTGAACTGCCACTGGAGGGAAGCCACTCTCTGACTGGGAGAAGTTTCTCTGTGCAGGAGATTATTTGAAGCAATGTGTGCAAGCGGAAGTGATCAGAGCAGTCTACCAGCTTAGCTGCCTTATAACCCTAATTTTGAGGTTGAGGAGGGCTGAAAAACAGGGAACCAGTGCATAAATTGAGGACAAAGCACACTGAAACCGAAAAGGCTGCCCTGTAATGAGGAAAGAAACTAGTTACATGGCAAAGAAACTATAGTCTGTACTTATTACTGGGCTTATCTGTACCTTATTTCTAAAAATTGTTCATCTGTATGGGTAGTACAGCTGAGTTAAGTTTAAGGAAACAAAGGCTTTGCCCAAAGGTATTCTCCATCCCAGCAAATGAACTGAAAATGTAAAACATATGGGGCAATCGGATTTTTAACAATAGTAAAAGAAAAAGAAAAAAAAAAAGGCAAAAGCTTTTACTGTGTACTTTAAATTTTCAAGGACAGCAAAAATCACTGGCATGATTTAGCTGTATCCAGAGAGCTGATGCAATCTATATCAGTAGGGAGTTGCTTAACGCATCTGGGCAGGGTTCCTGCTGGTGGTGACTGCTGGATGTCTTTGCAGTATAATAGGCCATACGTGGGTGTTTCGGGGCCCCCACTCTGGATTCCTGTCTTTGAGCCTGTAATTTCTGTTTCCCTTGTTTGTTGATGGTCACCAGCTGGGTCCTGACTTGTGGGGCTGGGCCGTCCCACCAGATAGGCATGCACATTTGAGTCCATAGTATTTTGAACGTCCAGAAGGCACAGGCGGAAATCATGGAGGCCTTCCTGATAGCTTCAGTTGGTGTATTTTGCTATTATTTTATTTATTTTGGGCTGAGAGCCTCCCAAAAGGAGATTTAAGTCACATCACAGTCAGTTTCTCAGGCAAAATAATCGTGAGGGTTGAAAACAGAAGTGCCTGTGTCATACCCTCTGCGGAGAGAAGCAGGAGGTGAAGACAGCAGGTGCCTTGAACAGTGCCGCAATGATGGTCATTGCAGTAGGGAAAGGTCCCAGGAAGCCAATGAACTTATAAAAACACTTTTCAGCTAAAATAAATCACTGCCGCTTCCCTCTCACAGCTGACCAGAGATTTGCTGGGTTCACACTCAGTTCAGGATCCTCCCAAAAGCTCTTACAGCCTCTTCCGAACTCCTCTGTGCTAATAATCCTCGGCTCCTGCTAAGTGTCTGAAGAGTCCAAAAAAATAATGCATGTCTTTATGCTTTCAAACATCACCATTGCTGAGGGGAAAACCCTGCTGTTTTCCCCTCAGCTTTCTCTTTGCTGCTCTCCCCCCAGCTGGTGAGGATTAGGCTCGACCGCAGCTGACTTTCCCATCTCACTCCCTACAAGGGGATGCCAAGCCTTACACACTGTCGCAGCAGCGTTTCCCCTCTTCCTTCCATTTCCCTGGCTGCTGTGGCTCCCTTGAAGCCCCAGGGCTGAAGTTTCCACCCCGGTGCAGGGAAATGATAAGGCTTTGAACTTCTGCTGGGGGCTGGCTTGTTGTGGTGGGCACAGCAAGGTGCAAGGAGCAGGCAAGGGGCCATGGGGACAGCCGAAAGCTCCAGGCAAAGGATGCCAGGCACACCTTGTTTCCCTCCGAATTTTGAGACAGCTGTACGTCTTTCTAGATCTGGCCCTGCAGCTGGTCTGGCTGCAGTCATGCTGAGAAGCTTGAGCCTTTCTCCTTATTTTTATATATTTTATTATTTTTTTTTCACCATTTCAAACAGTTTTGTGGGAACAGAGCTGTAAGGTTTTCTTTCATCTTAAAAGGGTGCAGGCTTTCTTTTTCAGAGCTGAATTCTTTGTTGTCAAAATATGTGCATAACCTTGAGATCCCAAAAGCCTGTTTTAGGATCTGTGAACAGGCTGCACATGATTCTCTTACAAACTACCGCTTTAAAGTGCTTCTCTTTCTTCTGCTGGATCTTAATCTGCCTTACTGAGACTCGGTGGTGAGCCAATTCAGTGTTTACTAATGATCTGCATTGATAAAACAACGCAACACAAAACACAAAACCACCTTTTTGGGTTTTTTTGAGAGGAAGGAAGTAATTGTGAAAAATATGTAAGGATGTATATCCATGCGTGTGCGCGTGCACATGTGCTAGTTTTGATTTAGAAACGGAAGCGATGGCAAAATGTAAGCCTATTTTTTGACTCCTATCAGGTTTTTTCATGAGCATAAAACACTGTCACAGGGCTTTACTGGTTGTTGATTAAAAAAAAAATGCAATGAAGTTATGATTCCACTGAAATGGCTATGAATTTTAATGAGTATGAGCTATTAATACAGTGAGTAAAAACTGAAGGACCAGACTTTTCTCTTGACTATTTGAAATTTGGTGGTTTATTGTTATTGTCATTCTTGCTGCCAGTCTGAGATGCTTATGGTAAATTTTCAGTATTTTTGAAAACTCCTGGAAAAACAAAATAAAAAGAATCCTGCATTAGCACAGATGACTCACATTCCACTTTGAATGGCACGTTATAATTTTCCCTTTTCTTTTTTATTTCTGGTTTTCAAAAGTACTTTTTATTTTCTCCAGATCACTTTGTAAATTTACATTCTGGCTTAGCTGGTCAATTTTTCTATTTCAGAAAAGCCAAGACAAGTAGGCTTGGCAAAGCAAATTAATTTCCTTCAAATGTGATGGGTTTCACTGAAGTCTTAGTTCCTGAGTTCCGTGGTCCCCTAACTGCTGAGCTGCATTTATTTACTCAGATGCAAAGCTGTCCAGATGGAGGAGTTGGTACTTGTTAAAGGCACGGATAGGGAAGAAAGTTCGCCCCTCCCCTGCTCCATGTTACCTGTATATCCAAGGTCAATTCCAGGTCTTTGAGTGGGGTGTCTGCAGGACAAGCAGAAGGATGAACAGTGGCGGAAGGGACCTGACCTCTGCTCTTTCTTTCAGGATTCACACATGTGCTCACACTCTGCCACAGCCACTTTGGGCTTCCCTGGATTAAGTTTTTTACTCAAGCTACCCATCTCAGCTGAACTTCAAAAAAAACCCAGGAAAGCACATCATCTAGTTATGGGGAGCAGGGATGCAGAACCAAGTGATATGAGAGCATCTGTGCAATTCCAGCTGATGCCATTGCAGAGGCTGAAGATATCAGACTCATCTTGTTTCATTTTTCTTTTTGTTTTAAATTTACACTGTGTCTCACTGGAGTCAGCAGAGAATTTTGAGCTGGAGATGATCACATAAACAGGCTTGTCCTTTCTGTTTCATTGACTTTCTTCATCTTTTCAAAAAGTTTTATAATTTCCAAGCTGCTTAAAGACTTTTGACTTTACAGTTTTTTAAACTGAAATCCTTGTACCTATCTCTGATTGGCTTGAAAAGTCTTATACAGACTCAGAACTGGATTGTGAAAGGTCTGTGATTAAGTATTTCAGCTGATTAATATTCCCTGCCTGGTTTTGGACAGCAGAATGTCTCTGTATCTATGTAAATGGCAACCATTCTCTGCACTGGTTCAGAGTTTATATCATGTATTGCAAAACCTCATCAGCTTTCTGATAATTGTCTGTGCACTGACACAGCCCCCTTATACAAAAAAATAAAAATCAAAGAGCAGTTCAGGTTGATGATGTTCTCAGCTGTATTTGTTGCTGTCAGTACATACTGAGGGACTGAAGTGTGTAAAATTCTTCCCAGGCTGTACTTGGCTATTTTTCCCTGCTGGTCTGCCTGGCTCTCCTCTTTGGCTGTGCTCAGAGGATGAACTCTTAGGCAGAAATGGGAAAACTCTCAGAGAAAGTACATGGCTCTCAAAACAGTAGCTTGACCTTTGTAGAAGAACTTGCAGGAAGTAGTGAGTTACGCATCTTCAAGTTAAACTGCTTAACAGTGAATGTTTTTATATGCAATGGATTTTCAAGTTTCTAAGCAAAAAGAAAGACATATAATGTGTAGATAGAGGCAGCGAGTCGATCTTTTCACCGAGGCTTTTGGAAAATGCTACTCAAGAAAAAATTAGTGGCATGAAAACCTATGTCACACCTAATTTTGTGAACAGAGTGGCTACGTAATTAACCAAGCTGGCTGGGGATGAAGACATATTAGAAGATCAGGTGAAAGAAGCAGAGTTAAAATAGTACAAACATAAGAACTGTGGGGAAGAAGCAATACTGTGAGGGGAAAAATGACTGGTTAGAAACTGCCATCCCTACGCACAAGAACACGTGTCATGCTTTAAATTCAAGTCATAGCAGACTTCAGAACCTGTGCTACTTTGGAAGAGAGAGAAAATCTCTGTAAGGATGCTAAAGCAAGGAAGAAGGTGGGACGTTTCAGAATCACTGAAAATTTGTGTGTGTTTTATACCATCTCTTTTCAGCCGCAAACCTTTGTTCCTAGGTTAGACATCTGGCCTGCCTCAAGTCCTTCAATAGACAATGGGGAGAGAGGATTCCTGCTTGGCATTTCCTGACATGGTAAAGCATCATCCCTGCCTGTTCGTACAGTCCCTGAGGGCAGCACAGTGGGCCTTACTGAAAATTTTAACTCGGGATAATCTGAAAGAAGTGGGATATGGTACATTTGCCAAAACTGATCCTATTTTTCTATTTCAAGCCTTCAAAAAAGTTCAAAAAATATTTCGGTTTTAGCCAGGCCACTAAGAAAATAATGTAACTAATGTATCTGTTCTCACAGCTTGTTTCAATTATAGCAAAAGCATAGGAAAACTGTCAATAAAAGCAGTAAGTGGCGTAAGTGTAAGTTACCATGTGTGATCATACAGGGGTGAAAATGAGACTGGTTAGGGAAATATGAGGTATCTTTCTTCCTCTCTAGGCACCATCTCCAGGTTTCACTCGGGCAACTGCCATCTCCTGCTGCCCTCAGTGCTTCCCAGGTTACTCATGGCTCTTCTGCTTTGTACAGGCGGTGAAATTTTCCTTCAATGACTGGTGTCAGTTTAATAATCTTCCCTGAAAAGCACTGTGCTCAGAGCTTCTCTCTGTCTTCCACTGCTTATTTCCAAGTGGAACATCACTCTCTGAAAGTTTGGCTGCTTAGGAACTGATCCAAACTGTGGGGCTGGTTTCAATTTTCGCGCTCTTGCAAACCACGTCTCTTCTTGGCTCCCTGTGGCCCCATTTAGCTTCTCCCAGCTTTTCCCCATTTGCTGGTGCAGTAGAACAGGACCTGCTACTCCACAACCAGCCACTCCTGCATTTGTTCTGGCATCCTCTCCAGGACAGTGGGAAGTGCCGGGTCTGGCAGTGAAAGGTCTGAGAAATGCTGGTGCAAGGTGATTAAAAAGAAATTCCTCTGACTCTGAGAGGAAGAAGTTTGTTCTCGCCTGCCCTCAAAGACTACTCGATGTCCCACAACCTACTCTGGAAGATAAGCTCCATTAAAATCAAATCACAAATTTATTTTTAGAGCTTAACGTATTCTCTTTTTTCCATGCGCATTTCCATTCCCTTTTAATTTGCAAAACTCCTGGCCTTGGTTGCCTCCGGTGGGAAGGAACTGCACCAGCCAGTCGTACACTATGGGAAATTACTGCTTTTGACCCTTTGCCTTTTATTTTAAGCAGATGCCTTCCTGCTCAAGTATGATGGGAAATAATGAACAGGACTCACTTTCTTTGGTGCCATTCAGTATTGTGAATGCCTTTATCTTTTCCCTTCTCTGAAGCGAACAGGTTTGATTTTACTATTCATCTAGAAGCTTTTCACGTCTCTAATTATTTTCATTGTAATTTCTGAACTCATTCCATTTCTGCTTTGTCCTTCTCGAGGTGTCCAGAACTGATCATGATGCACTGAGCTGGGGTAATAATAAATATTTTCAGTATTGCTTCTCTGTTCCATTTTCCTTTCTAACTATTCCTTTTTTTTTTATCACTGCAAGACATCTCCAACAAAATGCCTACATTGACACGCAAGTGTTTTTCTGACTCTTGACAGTTAAATTTAGAAGCCAGAAGATGTAGTTTGTATTCTTCCTCTCAGAAAGAACCATCTTCTGTTTGAAAATGCTGCATTCATCTATGATGGCATCTTGCTTTGCTGGTATCTCATCCAAGCTCCCCTCCTTGTTTACTTAAAAGTTTTTGCCTTCCACCATTTTTGCTCTCCTGTTTCTTTATTAATTTTTAAACTTTCTCAGCAAAATATACTTTGTCACTTGACTGCCCAAGGCTGTTTTATATCTACATTTTATTCCTCTCCATTCCCAGAGACCGAGTTTATCTGTACTTGTTACAAGGTAACTTGAGTTATCTTGTATTTTTTAGTATTATCCATTTTTAAAATACTTTAAATCCAGGTCAGATCAAGAAATTACCATGATTTATTAGTGAGTCTCAAAATCTTTGGCTTGACTAGTCAGTACTTTCAGCAAAACCACTTCATCAACTAGGATAAATCACTAAGGTTCACTCAGAAGCGCAGATGTTGATCAGCTCATCAATCATACAGGCTGCACAAGGCCATGGTGCAGCAAATAATAATAATTAATTGATAATTTCAGGGATTTTCTTTCTCATTAAAAATACTGACTTAGAAACAAGGAGAACAATGTAGCTGTGTATTTCATTGATTACATCAGCCACCATAGGCGCAAATTGGCTGATCAGAAAAGAAAAACAATCCAAACTTTTTTTTATTAATAAAAATGCCTATCCAGGAATTGCTTAAGCAATTTTCATGACCAAAAAATAGTAACAGGTGAAAAAATGTAATTATATATTTTTAAAACACTTGAAAAAAACCCCCAGCTGCTTCTTTCTGAATTGCCGGTTTCTGACTTGGGGACTCTGTTTCCAGGGCAACAGTTGATAACGTAACAAACACTGAAAGAAGCACACGAGAGAATTCCCTCTTCTATTTTAGGTGAGCGTTATGTCCCTCCGTTATTGCTAAGGAAATGAGGAGTATTTTGCAATGAGAGGTGTTTATCAGGCATCTCTGCATGAAAAGCCTTTGCAGTATGTTCGTTACCTGGCATTTGCCGAGAGATGGAGCTGCAGAGTCAGGCACCCACCAAGCCTCTGGCCCCCGTAAATCAGGAGCGTTATAATAAAACCCTTGGCAGCAAAAGCCTGTACCCTCTCATACTGATGTATGCTACTCTTCCCCCAGTGACGACGGGCTTGTGCTGGGCACTTAGCCAACTCTGTCCAATCTATTCCAATTTATTTCATTAAGCCATGGTTCAGAAAAGTCAAGAAACAAGCTATATTAATCTTGGTGGATTCTGGCCTCTGCTCAGATGATGTTATAGAAAATGCTCAGCAGTCCCACAGTTGAACAGCAACAGGATGAAAACAGCTGCCCCCTTGGACTTGCCTTAAAATGTCCCTTCCCTACATACACTGCTGTAAAAATGCCTCTTGTGCTGCATGGCTCTTACTCAGCAGGTAACCTTCACATCTTAGGCATTGCCCCAAACCTCATCTCAGTTTCTGGGTACCTACAGTGTGAGACAGAAGATAGCAAAGATACCGAACTGCTGGAGACCCAAGTTTGTCAATCCACAAAGTGTCCCACCCTGTATGAATTTACAGGTTGAGGTCTGAAGCTGTAAACCTGTGTTAGTACAGAGCAAAGCTGAGTGTTTTCAGAACAAGTCTCGGGTTCAACTCTGGGTTAATGTAGTGATCCAGCATCCCTGAGCCAGCTTCTGTCCACACCATGCTCCTGTCGTTCCCATCGTAGCACCCTGGTGGGTGGAACGGGTCCAGGTTTGTCAGTACCTGCCCATAACATCCCGGAACTGCCTAGAGCTTCTTTGGGATTAGGTACAAATAGAGTGTGTTGAGCTAATCAGGCTCCCATTCCTATCCAAGCCCTGAGGGATTCTCAGAAAAGACATTCCTGCAAACTCCAGCCTCTGGGTCTTCCTATAACACATCTGTCACATCGATTCTCATGTGAAAAAAAGAGGCAGGAAAGGGCAAGAAGAGACTTAACCAAGTACCCTCTTGCACCCATGAGCAGTCACGGAACTTTTCTATTTAAAAATCTGTGTTCTGCTTCATTTAAAATCCTTGTGCTTACTGATTTTTTTGGTGAGAAGCAATGGGGGATCATCGGATAAATTCTCCCTTGGTCACACTCCTGGGTAAGGGAGAAATAAAAATGAACTAAGTGAGGTGAGTCTGCCTCTGCCGTTGGCTTGCATGTGCAAACCAATTTGGAACCTTTATTCCAATAAAGATTTCATTCTTTGTGCTAAGTGGTATGTCAGTGAAAGACAGACTCAAATCTGAAGAAATTCGAGGAAAGGCCACTTGTCTATTTGCAAAACAGGACTGAGGAAAGTCGTTCCTCCTCCCTGTTTTTTCATGGGAAAAGGATGACCTGGGTTATATACGTAAGTCCAGCAGAAATATCTTGGCTAGGAATACTGACCAGAGTGAGGGGTTCAAATACTTTTGGGGATAAGGATCAGGCAGTGTGGGTCTAGTTGATATTTCCTTTTGGGTGTTGGAAGCAACTCTTTGCTTGCTAATTTCTGAAATTGCTGTTATTCTTCCCTAACTTTAGGCTATGATTGGCCCCAGATGATACCTTGAAAATTTAGCCTGGCAACCCCAAGCTCTGTTTGGAGTTTTAGACTATGCAGAGCTTGGTGAAATAGTTTTTCATCTGACTTTCCAGTGGAAAGCCTGTTTGTCAAGCAGTTTTTCACTTGGTGGTTGGATAGGGAAGGAAATCCAAAGATAGCTCTGGAGAGAAATGGAGTATTATCCATGCTTGTAGGTGGCAGGTGGCCAGTCAAACTCCACATGCCTTTTGGCTGTGTGTAGATCCAAAGCAACAACACACATTGTCCCTTGCCATGGTGTCAAAAGAAAGGGAAGAATTTAAGTTGCTTAGGAGGAGAAAAAAGTGTCCACTGAAAACTTGACTTCAGATAATAATTTCTTGGAACACTTGTGCTTTTTTAGCAAGGTAAATAAATTATAATTTTTAAAAGAAAAATAACCCCCTTAGACTTAAGTTCTTCTGACCTATGGGTCCGTGTGCTCCAGCAGAGCAGTGACTGGCAGTTTTCATAGCAGGGTCCCTGAGCCCAACAAGTCCCTGTGGAACCTGCACTGGGCTGCTGTCTTGGGCACTGGGCTATGGTTCATGTGTGATACGCTTGTTTCTCACCTCTGAAACCCACATCACTGGTTAGAAACTGTAGCTCTAGGTAGACCCTAGCCACTCAGTGAACCTGAGTGTCTCAGCCTCCCTGTGTTGGTAAATGGAAACATCAGTAATGGATGAACATAGTGGTATGTTTTGTCATAACTTAAAGATGATCTGCTTCATACAGGTAAGTGGTGTTTTCTTACTATCCCTGGTTTAGGCATGTGTTTACTGACAGAGGAGGGGGTAAGTGATTCAACGTGGAGCTCAGGGAGCTTAAGGAAGTGATTGTCCCCCTGCACTNGTTCAGGTGTGGTGTTGGAGGATATGGTGTAGGGGATAACTTTTTAGAGTGGGGTTAACTGTTGGACTCGATGATCTCAAGGGTCTTTTCCAACCTGAATGATTCTATGATTCACAAAATTTGACAGAAAGCTCTTAAAGGTTTCACCTAGTGTTGGAGAGATGCCAGTATATTTATGGACATATGTCAGCTGATGAAAAAGCTCGTTTGGCACTTTTGCTGTGTGAAAGACCTGGGGAAATTTGTTCCTGTCTCCTGTGCATATTTATCTGAGTTTTCAGGGAGCAGGTCCCTCACTGGAGAGCAGGCAAACCACATACATGCGAGCTGAGCTGTATTTTAATTAAGCAATTGAGAGTAATATTTTTGCACTGCACAGGTAGCTGATCTTCTAAATGGTGTAATTAGGTGCAAATACTTTGTTTATTAAAAATAAAGTAGGTCTATTAAAGGGCTATGATGAAATAACCACCTTTTGTTGGAGCAGCTCTGTTTTCTACATTGTAAAACAGCTTTCCTCCAGCACAAAACTTGTCTCAGCAGACAGTTGACCCTGAGGCAATCTTCGAAATTGCAAACGCTCTGCTCCACCTTAACCAGGAGCTGCATGGGTCAGGAGTGCAAAACACATCGACTTTCAACAGAAGAGTCAGGCTTTGGTGGTTACTTCTGGAGTTAATTCTTGAGACCAGATAAAACCTTTAATCACTATTTAAACAACAGCTCTTCTCACTCTCTGGCTGAAGTGCTACGTTAAGCTGATGTTAAAGAGTGTATCAGATCAAGTAGGCATCTCACAGAAGTTCCAGTTTTGCATCTCTGGAAAGCCATGAGGTAACGTGACTCAGGCTTTAGGAATCTTAAAAGTCGTGGGATGCTGGGCATATTTAAGTCCCTGTTCCTTCTTATGCTTGCCTGTTTGTGGAACAAGGATTCAGTGTCCCTTATAATGGGATTACAATGGGATGAGTGTACACCACACTATCTGAAAAATAATTTCTCTGTGTATTGTTGACTGATCTCATACATAACATTGAAGAGTGGGAAAATAAAAACATAGCACATTTGGGATTTTAAGATTGAAATACTACTAAATGAGCTTAGGGTGACTTGATAAGAGGTGGCAATGGTCCATGTGCTGGCCAGACATTTTCCAGTGAAGCATGTTTCTTGTAAAATTGGTTCTTTGAACCCACAGTACTTCATGGACACATCTCAGGGTTGATTATCATTCATCATCCCAGGCTGGGGTCTCCCAGCCATAGCAAAGCTTGGAGGCAGGTTCTCTGTGAGGCTCTCCAGCTGTGGCCAAACCCAAATGGTACCAGCTGGTTTGACAGCTACTCAGCGGTGACTAGTAGAGTGAAATGACTGATGTTAAGAGAATGTTTTTTTATATTCTGGTAGAATGCAACAGCTGCTGGTGTCCCGTTTTACAGCAACTTTTCCATGAAGGAATGATATGGGAAATACCTGAACACCTGGGGTTGATAGCAGTAGAGCAGGTGGACTAAGATCACTTCTACTTCATGGTTGTCAGATTATTTATTTTAAAAGCTATTATGTTTTTCTTTAAAAATAATTCCTTACTTCTTTTTCATTCCAGGTACCTGATCACAGTAGGGATTGTAGTCTACATCACAAAAAATCAGTTATCACCGGTTCATATCTAAGACATCAGAAACTGCTAACTACTAACCAAGTGAAAAAAGGTCTAAGACCTAAGTGGGCATGGACACCTAATTCCTGCCTTGGTTTTTTGGAGATTCCTTCAGAATAACACTAATAAAATTTCTTGGGTAATACGTGTAACAGCAGTTTGCCCTTTGAGTGGCTTGGGGTGAACATGACAAGTCTTGGAAAATTTGGGTTCAGCTCCATTATTTCCATGTATTATTCCACATGGGCAACTCAAAAGACCCACAGGTATGGTCTTTGCTCTCACACCTTTTTTTTTTTTGACATTTAGCTGCTTTTCTCTTCCACATCACTGGTGTTAGGTTTAAGACTTATTGTTGTATATGGGGTCTAGTTCAAGGGTCTGTTTGTTCACTACTGTGGGGTGGGTTGGGTGACACATGTCCCACTGTTGCTAATGCCAGGTACTGGAAAAGAGATGTAAAACCCTACAGCTTCTGGAGCTGACATTTGTGGTGCTTTTCGCAAGCAGCGCATTCACTTGGAAAAATAATTTAAAAAAAAAAAAAAGAAAAAAAAAAGCTGATTTCTTTCTTCTGTGCTTATGGCTCAAGCTGTTCCTTCTGAGCCTCCTGCACTGTGTTGATATGGCAACAGGCTGCCAGATTTTACATCAAGAGCAGCGCCGCAGCACTTTGTTCTAACGATTTATGGTTGTTGATTCAAGATATCTGGAGAACTTTCTTCACTGTTTCCCTTACCTCTCTGGACCTTCAAGGTCAATTTATTTTTCTTCCTACAATGCTGTCAAGTTATTTCCTTTCCTGTTGCATTCCCCTCTGAATCACTCCCTTTGGTGCAACATACATCTCTATGGAGAGGTATAGGCAATGCGGGGCTAGTTTGGATGTATATTTTAGCCATGCCAAGTCCCTGCAATTCCTGGGCCATTAAGCTGTTGGAAAGCCTAATGCCAGTGAAGATCTGCCTGGTTTCCCACCAGCTCATAACCTCAGGCTTCTGGTCAGTGGTCCTGAGGCAGCTCTGCTTTTCTGATATCTCGTGAGTTTTATAGTCCCATAAGATAAGACAATGGGTCCAAGGCTCCCTGGCACAGATCTGGCAGTGGGGCAGTGCAGGACGTGCCCACTAGCTGGGTATCTGAGCTGCATCCATGCTCTTAAGGGTTGGAGCATAGGTTTGAGCACCGCCCTGTGGTTTCCTACACTGTTTGGCTGGGTTAGCCCAGTTGCTGGCGTGGTTTGGGCCAGTACCAACTACAAGCTGCAGATACTGGGTGCTGTCAGGAGAGTGGCATATTGCCAAGGACAGTTTCTGTTAGGCAATCTGGATATGACAATTCTGATTTTGGGAGGAGAGGAGTTTGCCATGCTGGGTAGAGCTGGGATCTGCTGTTTGGCCTCAGTGTCAGACCCCCAGCATGTCCTGTTTTACTAGTGCAGACAAACTAGTAGGTGACCACTGAGTGATGCAGGGCAGGCTGTCCCCATGGCAGACCAGGCTGTGCAAAGCAGTTCTGGTCAGATGGCTCAGGACTGGCTACCTCTAGGGCAGGCTGGAGACGGCCCCATGGCACAGCTGGGCATTCTGTGCTGCCCTCTGGATCTGTGACTGTTGTTGCTGCTCTTACTGTTACTGCTGTTGTGATGATGATGATGATGATGTGTGACTTTTTGAGCTTCCAACCTCCAAAACAGCCCAAAGGTTCTGCTCTAACCTACTGCAGCAATGCTTTAATGGCAGGAAATTGAGGATGCAAGCTTCATGCCCAGGGCTGCGGAATCAAAGCCTGCAGGAGTGCATGAAGGTCAAGAACGGTCTGGGGTCATGCTGGAGGGTGGCAGTGAAAACGCACCAATGCAAAGCTGGTGTGATCACTTCCAAACTGCCCAACTCCTGGAGCTTGCTGTTGCCTGAAGCCAGGAGCAAACAAACATTTATCCAGTGTGGAAGATCATCAGAGGCCAGGGCTGAGCTAGAGAACAGAGTTATTTGAGAGCAGAGGCAGCCTCAGGGTTTAATCTAGCAGTCATGAAGCACCAGCCCTGCAACTTCTTTTGTCATTAGGGCCTTCAGGGCTGCTGCTCAGGGATGCAGCACAGTGCCATCTGTCCCCAGAATGTCTCCCAAGTGTGCTGGAGACTTCCACGAAGACCGATGACTGTCCTAACCTGCCTTTCAGTGTCTCCTCAGGAGCCATAGGGCTGTGAATATCAGTAGACTGGGCAAGCAGAAAACACATACTTCTTGGTTTCCTCCCAGAGACTGATGAGCATTGCATATCTGAGTATTGTCTCTTCTTGTGAGATGTCCAAAATGGTACAGAAGCACTCCAGCAGCATTTGTGAGAGCTCACAATGGGTCCTTCCTGCTTGGATGCAACCATTTTATCATTCCAATTAACTCATTCAGTGTGCAAGAAATATGTGAACATTCCTTTTTCCTAAAAGAATATAAAAATTTTCATATAATTTGACAGTTTTAAGAAATGATTTCTTTTACTTTGAGGGATAAGAAACAGAGTTTGGGAATACAACAATGAAACCACATGGATCAATGAAACTAAAGCTTCAGGGATACGTTTTTTTTTGTGGGTTTTGTTTTTTTTTTTTTGTTTTTTTTTTTTTTTTTTTCCCCAGGATGACCAGTTTTACAGTCCTGGTGTAATTTCTCCTTTTAATTAAAATTAAGCAATTTTCAGAGCATGTTATATGCATCTTGAAAAAGAACTATTCTAGGACCTTGCAAAAACTAAATCTGAAATAGCTATCCTTAAGCTTAAGTAAATGATCTACTACTACAGGAAGTCATGAGAGGGGGTAAACCTTTCCACTAACACCTTTGTGAATGTTAAGTGCAATACCCATGTTCATCTTTTTTTTTTAATTGATGGCAAAGACAGTTCTTGTGTTGTACAAACCAGCACTTACCAGTTGGTGCCATGCTGAATGACCAGATCTGCTGAATGACTCAATCCTAAAGTGGAGAAAAGGATTCAGACCTTAAAAGGCTGCACTGATTCCTGAGATATTGCTGTCCCTCTGATATTTATAATATAGAATAACAAAGCCTGAGTAGAACAGATGCTGTTTCTTTGCCGTTGTGATCCCCTATACATTCTCTGCTTCATACCTGTGTTAACACATCATTTTAGCACGGATGGAGCTAGCAATTTGTATGTTTATTAGTGGTGCTCCTCAGCCTCATAGTTTTATTGGAGCTAAAACCATGAACTATTTCAAGGTTAGCCTCATTCTCACATTTGAAGAACTGGAGCTCATGGGAGCATAACTCCAGAACAAATTATGAATGATAACATTGCTGAATTTCCTAGTACTATTCGTTTCTGTAGTGATAAGCTTTTTCTTCAGGGTTGTCTAAAAAAGGATAAAAATCTGTTTTTAAAAGCATGTTGAATATATTAGCTAAGAAGTTTTAGTATTTTGACCAGACAGGAATACTTGAACCTTGTATCATTTGTTGCTTGACATAGAGCCTGCTGTTAAAAATACATCTTCAAGGGAAGACCAAGCTCTAAGTGTTGAAGTGCCAATATATTCTTAAAAGATCTTAAAAAGGAATTTTAGATTTTTAAAGAGAGAGTATCTTCTTTTATGATTCATAAAACTAATATTTCTTGAAAGACACAGTAAAACCATCCATCCAGTCATCAAGAGAGACATACTAGTTGCAAAACTGCTAACCTGTCTTGGAGCTTGCAGCGAGTTATATATCCAAATAGGAATAAACTTAAGAACCTAACTCCTGTTACTGGACTCCAGGTGAAAAAGGGAAAGAGAGGTGGTGTATTTTGGTTATATACTAAAAGTTGATCTTTATTCCCATCACAGAAGGTAAGATCTATAGGAAGCTCTTTCCAGTCTTGGACTGATAGATGATGTTACACAAGTATACCATCTTACACTCACTTTGAACTTCATGGGATTTCCTGGAGGAAAACTTACCCTAATTTGTTGCAAGTTGTTCCATTTAAAAAAAAGGTTTTATTATGCATTTAATTTATGGCATTGCACTTAGAAATTCAATTCCTTTTCGCTGTTTTGCTGATGAGAGATTGTTATTGAAACACAAACCATCTTTCTACTGTCAGTGAATAGTTAACAATTTTAAAAAGCACTTATCTGGGAATTAGCTGTAGTCAAAGGCACAGGAATTGCCTTACTGAAAATGAAGTAGTTGCCTCATCCACCAGAAGCATGATGTAATTAATAGACTGAATTCTTCATCTCTATCACACTGATTACATCAAAATATAATCTTTCTGCACTTTGATATTTTTCCTTTTTGTTGTAGAAGTGATCACTCACTACTAATAAAAGGCAAGCTCACATCATGTGTATTTCTAGTTACTGTGAGTTCATATTTCATTACTTGAGTGTGAAAACACTTTTAAAAGATAGCCTTGTTTTTTAAGAGTACCTGACAGTTGTTTTTCACTCCTGTCCCAGCTGCATTAAGGATATGTACTAATCATACCTACATATGGTTCTGGAGATGCCTCCAGAGTTGGAAAGCCATGAGAACATCCAGACATACACATGGCTGTGCTGGGACAATTGAGTGGGAGTGGAGGAAGAGAACATGTCACTCTCATGTTGTTTCATTATCTACAGATAGCCACAACTTACACATACACATATGCTTTTACCTTTAGCTTGGTAGTCTTTTTCCCCATGCAGCTCTGTGCCACTCTGTATTATGAAAGCTGTTGAAAAGCATAGAGGCTGTTACACCAGGAATGTTTTCCCACCTAAGTACCATCTGCTCATGAGTGCTGGAAGTTGAATCCACCAGTGGAACTGCTTGAAGGCTGTAGAAACAAAGTACAGAAACATGATCAGAAGGGACTGTTTAATGCTTCTGCTTCTTTCTGGTCCTTTGGTGAAATCATGCCATCCTCCTGGCCTCGGGAAAACCGGAGCCTACCTACTCTTGGTTGTTTTTTAAAAAATATTTGGCCTTCTTCGAAGTTGCTAAAATCAAAACAAATGCCTGAGCATCTGTTATTTCATATTAAGAAAACATCTGCCCTGCCTGTTGACTGGTGAGAGTTTGGAGATATAAAGTGGGTGTTTGATAGTGGCAGCAAGATCAATGAGACTTTCCCATACTGGTCAAACTTGAAAGGAATGACACTTAATTAAGTCTTTCCCTTCCCTTCCCTTCCATTCACTTCCCTTCCCTTC
>VXBW01007406.1:1403794-1421034 GCA_013400375.1 Thinocorus orbignyianus
TTTTTTTTTTTTTTTTTTTTTTAATTCCCCCCCCCATTGGTTGGACTAGATAATCTCAAAAGGTCCCTTCCAACCTAGGTGATTCTGATTCTGATCAAATCGGGTCAAAATAGCATTGGACTAAAGGCATAGTATGGGCTTCAGCTCCAAAATTTAGCAATTTGTAGTTAGATGTGTATGTGTGGTTAGCTGGCTGTGAAACAGGTGTCCAAGCCCTGTTATGCTCAATGGAGTTCAAAGGCTTCATTCAGGCCCATCAGTACAGGTTTCTGAGATACCTTCACTGGCAGGTGTGGCATGGGACCAGTGGGAGACCTGGATCCCTTTGGAGCGGACAGTGAAGGCATCTCAAGGCTGGCAGTGGCACTAACCCCACCCTAACTCACATTTAAGCACCTGGATGAAGGAATCTCACCTGGAATGTAATCAACACTGTGAAATGATGCCACTGCAAGTATCTAAGAAATCACTCATGGATCATCCTCGTTGCTAAAGCTAGTGGTGGTGGGTTTAACTCTTCTGAAGTGTTTCAGGCTCTGTTAGTGGGTTAGGCTGGAAGCAGTTTGTCAGCTCACGCCTGTGGCTCCTGTGCATCCTCATGCCTTTCCCTCAAAATGACCCAAGGGAGAGGTTTTGGGACTAGGAAATTGGTGTTAAAAAAAAAAAAAAAAAGTATCTAAGGTGTTATTGATGGAAAGCTTGTGCTTTGCTAAACTATACTGTTTCATGAAAAATACCATCTCCTCACAGCAAAATGCTGATTTTTGTTGTCAAAAGGCAGGTTCTTAGAAATGACCATGCAGGGTGTAAGGACTTCTCCATGTAGGGCACTGGGTTGTCGTGTGGGATAGATCATCTCAGCTGGTTGCTCACCCCGTAGCAGAAGCAGAAACAAGAGGCTCCTGAATCAGCACTGTCATGAAACACAGCGGTACTCCTAGCCAAAATTCCACAGAGAATCTTATGTTTTACCTGTAAGTTAAACATTTCCATGGAAATACCCATTAAATCATATCATTTCTTTACATTTTGATTGAGTTTATTTTCTAGCCAGCCTTAGAGAGGGCCATCCTGGGAGAGGCAAGGAGTCCAGCTCAGGGGTGTTCAGCAAAGGACAGAAGGCAGGAGCAATGGTGTGTTTCAGATGGCAGTGGTCATCAGCACCCAACCTGGAGCGGCAGGGGGGAGTTATGAACACTGGTTGGAGGGGGGAGACCGGAGTCTGACCTCGCAGGGGAAGCGAGACAGCATCTTTTAATATATGGCTCTCAATGGAGCTAAACTGAACAAATGGGGGAGAAATGGCCTTTGAGAGGCCTGGAAAAGTGAATGGCAGGGTTCATGAAGCAACTTTCTATGAGAATATGTACAATGTTTTTTTTTTAAAGCTATAGCTATGAAGGAGACTGAGAAAATCAAGGCAAAGCTACCAAATGAAACAAAAAAAACGGCTGCACTCTTCCTGCCATTCCTCCATCATTAATAGATGTCTCTCCTTTTCTTTACCCCCTGTCTTGATGAAATATCTATTAAATGCAGTTGAGACTATTACTGCCCCAGTCTGGTGGAAATCGCGCAGTGTATTCAGAAGTTGCTAAGAAAAAATAGGTATACAGACAAACCGTCTGATCATGCTAGGCTTTTTCCTTCAGCACACGGCTAATTGCAATCTGTAACATTCATGTGAATAGAAGGCCTCCCCTGAGCCTTCCCCTGGACTATGCCATGCCTTGTGGATGCTGAGAAGTCAAGCCAGGTCACAGTCTCTTGAGGTGACAGTATAAAAGTATTTTTTACAAAGGGTGTGGAGAGATAGAGAAAGGTCACACATTGTTCAGGAGCAAATTGAGGGAATGAGTGTCCCTTGCTCTCCTGCTGTGAGTACTGTGTGCTGCGTCACAGTACTAGAGGTATTTTGGTTTGATGCTCAGTTTTACAAGCATGTGAACCCATGAGTACACCCAAAATAGTCAGAAATGGAACCTTACCTAAAATACTTAAAAGTCCACCGTGTTGCTACTAACAATCTGATTTTTAAAATTTTCATAGCGGTGACACAAAAGTCTTTCCCAGCACTTAGCACCTGCAGATAGCAACAGCTGCATAATCTCACTAATTATGCAAACAACATTTTAATGAAGCAAACTCAATTTAACTTTCCCCTATCCTTTCCCCCAGCTAGGAACTCAGTGCTAATAAAAAACCTATCTGTGTTTATTTTAAAAAGGAAGAAAATAGAACTGAAGATACAGCTACAGTGACTTAATGGCCTTATACCCTTCCATGTTGCTATTAAAGGACTGCAGTAAAAATTTGGGCTGACTTACTAAAAATGTGGGATTTATTAGTTTTTTCCATCCAAGGGACTCCACACTTGCAGTTTTTCACCACTCCACATGAAAAAATTGATTTTTAACCACAAAAGCTGGATAATTCAAAGCGTGGCAGTAGAGAAAGTGGGGACTTGACCCTTTCAAAAGTGTAATAACAGGGAATTTGTGTGGAATGCACCATCTTCCATAGGTAAAGACAAATTTTACTTTTCGCTGTAGGCTCTGGAATGTAATACGTGTGTCAGGATACATATATGTCTCAGATAAGAATTTTCCTGGCAGAAAACCTAGACTTAGTCTAATGCTCATGAGACTATTGAACCAAAAGGCCAAGCTGTTCTAGATAACTTTTCTTCCAGAAAATGCTTTCTGATGTTCCTGCTGGTGAGGAACATCTTCCTTAACACAGGAAGTACCAGGCCTGAGAACAGACTTTAGGATATAAAAGCTTGGTATTTCCAATTAATTTCTAAACCTCTTAAAGAGACCATATGGCAAAGGTGTTCATGAAATGACTTCCATAGCTTGGATACACACCAGCAGAGCTCAGTGAACTTTAAGAAACTGCAAATTTAGTTGTGCATGGTCTAAACCAGAGAAAGCTGCCATGCAGATCTTTAAAGAGTAAAAATGACCATCTTGCTTGATAGGTTTTGACGGCATGCTGATGGCAACCAGACCTGCCGTGGCCACATGTGCAGACTCAGCAATGGTAGGAAGTTGTTATCCTGTGTCTTTCCCTCGCAAGAGTCCTGTGCCCTAGGTAAACCTGTGTCAGAGAGGGGCTGCAGAGCAGTGTCGCTCCAGCATTTAATACTGGTAACAGAAAAGAAAGGCAGGTTCGAGATGGTCACCTGGGCACCTTGACCTGATACTGTTAAATCTCAGTTTGCAACACGTGACAAAACCATGCTGTGCATTTTGAGGGTTATGTGTGTGGAGTCAAATTTGCATTTTACTGGTAGGAGGGGAATTTCTAGATTAGGTAGTTCTCATACTGCACATCCAAAAATAGTATGGGCCCTACTCACTGATAGTGGCAAATTGCAGCTTCTTATTATTTCTGTTTACAGCTTGAGCTTGGTGTTTTCCAGCTAGTGTACCCTCGGCTTTGTTTTCATTTTATTTGTTTTCCTTTGTTCGCAAAAGTCTAAGATTTCTCCTTGGCTTAGGGCAGACTCTGAGATCTCTGAATAAGTCCATCTGATCACATCCCTCCAAACCACTTTGTGCTTTGTCCTCCAGATTCTTTTACAGCTGAGCAGAGTGGATATTGATTCATGATGTGGGCTCGATTCTGTCATTTTTCTCAGTTGGAGGTGGTCATAATTCATGTTCTAGCAACAGGGTGTTGCCTTAGAAATGCAGGGTCACAATGTGGACTTCCAGTATTTGTTGTTTCCCATTTAGAGCTCTTACCAGTAAAAAAAAAAAAATCACTCATGGATCCTTGTTGTCAAACACCCTCTAAATCCATGTGATGATATTTTCATTTACTTTTTATTTACTAGTTAAAAGTGCCACCTTCTCTGATTTATGTCTTGCAATGTTCAACACCAGCCTTTAAATATATCAGAGCAAAGATTTATCAACATTTTCAACAATTCCCTATTGGAAGCAAGGCTTTGTGTGAAAAATTAGGAATTACACCAATCTCTGTCACATCAGGCAATAGCCTCTCACTAATAAATTTTGCACTCAGACATATTTACCACTTCTTTAGTTTGTAAATGATTATCATGCTTCTTAATGGGGTAGCGTTAATAATAATAATAAAAAAAGAAAAATAGACATAAATAGCTTTCCAGAATATGACTAAATAGGACTGAGTGGTGTGTTCCAGTATCCAGGACTTTGTCAGCTATTACCAGGCGGTGAATGAACATTTATTCAGCTTTTAGAGGGCCATCAAAGGTAAACGATTAAGACAACTTCTAATGATTAGCTTCCAGTGTGTAAATGTTCTAGCCAGGTAGCATGCCTTCAGTGCAATGCCCTCAATTTGAGCTGCTGCTTTTTCTCTGACCATCCACATGTAATTTCTTTGCTAATTGCAGAGCCCACTATTAGCCAAGTTCAAAGTAGAGTGGCTATCACTTAAGACTCCCATGCTTCCGTTTGTTAGTTATCAAGATGAAATTAAGCATGAAAAAAACTCACTCAGAGGACTCAGTCTGACACAGCACGCCCTAAAATTAGGTGCCAGAGTGAGACAGAATCCATGAGCAGTGCTGATGCCCTGCTAGACCATCTCCATCATTGATAGAGAGGGTTAGGAAAACCCAAAAGGGAAATCAGCCAACATAAGGCCTGCTTAGCTTTCAAAAGTGCCTATCTGGTGGCTACAGTGAAACCTGGGAATGGCATGTTTCCAGCACGAGTGTGCTAAGTGAGGTCAAACCATGCCTTGCTCGCCATAGTTTTTAGACCCTTTCCCTGTTTAGCCTTTTTTTCCTCGTTGCTGCTATGCCATCTGGCTTCAGCTAGGCTTTGCTATTTAGAAAATAACGCCAGTCTCTGCTAATTTTATACTAAGACCAAAGTCCCCAGTGTTGACTAGGTATGAGAGGAGATTTTTTCCCCCCTCTCCAGAGAAGAAAGGTGCTGGATATTGTCTCATCTGTGGCTTCGTAGTGCGAAATCACATCTGAGCATATAGAACAGCCATGGTGCTCCCGAAGAACTCGTCTGGCCACTAAACTGCATCTGACCGTCTTTACAGCTCGTCCAGCTCTGCAGGTACTCATGCTTCTACAGTCAAAAAGGAAACAGTGACAGTCTGCAGGGTTTAAGCCTTCTTGTATCATTTCTCCAGTTGGACATCCTTTCCACATGAAAGTCTCATCAGCTCCTAACTGCTGTTGCATAAAGAAATGACAGGAAAACAATCCACCTATATTTTTGAGTGTACTGTATAAAAGAACCATTATCCCACAGACTCATAAAAGATCTTTTTCAGCTTCCGTGTGTCCATGCCAGAGGATGTAAATCTCAGCTATGGAGATTGTTCTACTTTATTGCATAAATTGCGAGTTAATTGGTGCTGGAAGAGTAACCACCTATGAAGTTGCATTAGTTGTAGGAGTATGGTTGTCTGTAGTAGGCTTGTTTATAGAACAGGGAGGGTGGTGGGCTTTTTTTGTTTTGATTTTGGTGGGTTTTTTTTTGTTGTTATTTGTTTGTTTGTTTGTTTTTTAAAATAGCCAGTTAGATTCTTTCAGCTCTTACTTACAGGGACTGGCTAGGATGAAGTTAGCTTTCTTCACACCAGCCTGTGTGGTACTGAGCTTTGCATTTGTGTTTAAAAGTGTACTGATAAGACCCCAGTGTTCTGGCTACTGCTGAGCAGTGACTGCACAGTGTCAAGGCTGTCTCGCCAACGCCCTCACCCAAAAAAAGGCCAGTAGGTTGTGAGTGGGCAAAAGGCTGAGAGAGACAGTTGACCAAAGGGATATTCTGTATCGTATGACATTGTACTCAGCAAGAAAAGTTGAGGGAAAGGGAGAGACTGAGGAGACACCATAGTTATGACATTTGTCTTCCCAAGCAATTGCTTCATGTACTGAAGTCCTGCTTCTCAGGGAGTGGCTGGACACCTGCCTTCTAATGGGAAGTAGTGAATAAATTCCTCTTTTTGTTTTGCTTCTGCACACAGCTTTTGTTTTTCTTATTAAATTGTCTTTATCTCAATCCATGAGCTTTTCTGTCTTATTTTCTCCCCCTGTCCTGCTAAGGAGGGGGAGTGAGAGAGCAGCTGAGTGGGTGTCTGGCAGGCAGCCGAGGTCAACCCACCACATCTTATCAGCACAGTATTCTGCCAGCAACTTCAAAAGGTTCAAGCTTTTGTGTGACTTCCTGATCTGGTGTTTGGATTTTTAACCACTGTATTGTCAGTGATGAATTGAAAGGTTAAATTTTACTGTAAACTATGCTAGTCCTCAGTAGAGGCCGTGATGACAGTGAGAATAGGGTGGGCCTTAAAAGGGACAGGGAAGAGAAAATAAAAAGAGTCAAATGCTGCTTGTGATTAAAAACAACAGGGAATCAATTCAGAAGAATTTTTCTCCTTTAAACCGATGTTAGTTACTCTGCATCTCCATTTCTGCCAGACTCCCAGCTGAAGCTGCACAGCTCGAGGGCGGTTGGCTTGCCCAGCTGCCCATGCCAGCATTTGGACAGCTGGTAGGTGCCACTGTGTCAGCACTATCCTTGACCGAAATATATACTCCTTACACAGGAACCAGAAAGCAGAGCAGAGCAGAAAGCCAGGAGGGGGCTGGAGGAACAGAGCCTTAAGCTGGGGTTTTTAATGACACAATCTATGAATCGCCTGAGAAACAAGACCATTAAACCTATCCTTGTTAGGGATTTGCTGTTACATTTTTTCCTTTTTTTAGTCTTCATAGAACCTCAGTGACTTAACTGAAAGTTTTTCTCCTCCGACAGCACTTGTGTTTGATGTGAGGAAACTGGTCTTTTCCTTGTCCCTTTCCAGGCCAAGGCCAGGGGCAGCTGAGTGGGTGGATGAACCTGTGCCCGTCTTTTTTTCCTGTTGGGCATTTCAGATGTTAAGACAAGGAACACTCAATAATGCTTAATATGCAAATGGGCACCATTGTTTGGTGTTACTCGAACACACAGCAAATCCTCCTTGTTGATCAGATTAATAAGGCTATTTAGGCATGTAAAGGTACAACCAGATGCCTCTTGGGATTTACCAAAATTCTTGAATAGGATGAGATTATAGGTGCTCTGCATCCAGACCACTGCTGCAAGGGGCTGACCTCTTCTGAATCTTCTCTAGGCAAAACAGAGGGTGTGGAGAGGAGATCCTTCTTACACCTCCCGTGGAGATTAGGGGGTGAGATGTAGGCTGATTTTCCAAAGGACAGAAAAAAAAACCTTGGGACCCCATCCCTTAGGGGGCTACTAATGTTACTACAATAAATTAGCAGTATCTATACTCTTTTTGAAGCTAAGTTTTTCATTCACTCATTTAGCTACAAAAACTGCCTCAAGATAAAAACTGTGGACATAGAGTCACAGAATTGTCTAGGTTGGAAGGGACGTTTAAGATCATCTAGTCCAATCATCAACGTTACTCTGATAAAAAAAACCCCAATGATTCACTAAACCATGTCACTGAGCACTATGTCAATCTGTCTTTTGAATACCTTCAGGGATGGTGCCTCAACTACTTCCCTGGACAGCCTGTTCCAATGCTTAACTCTTAAACTCTTTCAGTGTAAAAATTTTTCCTTATATCCAATCTGAACGACCCCTGGTTCAACTTGAGGCCATTTCCTCTTGTCCTGTTGCCTGTGACTTGGGAGTGGAGACTGACCCCTGCCTCTCTACAACCTCCTTTCAGGTTGTTGCACAGAGTGATAAGGTCTCCCCTCAGCCTCCTTTTCTCCAGGCTGAACCCTCACAGTTCCCTCAGCTGCTCCTCATAAGACTCATTCTCCAAACCCCCCTCCAGCTTTGCTGCCCTTTTCTGGACCCACTCCTGCATTGCTATGTCTTTTTAGTGGTAAAGCAACCAAAACTAGACACAGTACTCGAGGTGAGGCCTCACCAGTCCCAAGTACAGGGGGAGGATCACCTCTCATAAAAAAAAAGAAAGACAATCAGAACAAATTCTCAAATTATGAAGTACAATTTTAATTTTAACAAAACCCAATCAGTGAGAAAAAGTTGTATGAAAGTGTAAAGCTACAGAACTTATAGGTCTGATTAGCTATTCATGTACTTTCACCTTCATTAAGCTGACCTCAGATGGAATGTTCTAGCTGCTATCTCAGAAGTACTACCCTAGGGGTAGTATGATTTTTCTCCATAAAAGTACCAGTTTACACTGGGTTTTATAATTTTATTTCACCATTGTACTGACAGAAGTTTGTGCTGTCAGCACTTTTCTTTATCTTCTTTTGTGTGTTTTTCTTCCTCATTATAAGCTGAATATCCACTCATTTTAATTTCTTCTAATTGCATATAAATAAATTGCCCTGGATATTGTTCCAGTACTCCAATGCTTCATTAATTTAATGTACCTGAGATTCTGTGATATTAGGGCTTTTAAAACTGGAAAAAAAAGAGTCCATGTTCTGTTCCTTATTAAACACATAGTCCTATTGATTCTACAAAAAAATTTGTATTTATCAGATGATACATGAAGTATCACATAAGTAGACAGTGTGATTTACAGTTAACTCAGTTACTGCCACAGTCATAGTGATGTATTGTCAGACTTAGAGGTAAACATGGCTTCTGCAACCTGTAAAACCTTAATTCTCAGGTGCATATCTCGCTTGATTAAGCTGAGAAAAAAGAACTTATATATTGACTGTAATTTCTAATTTCAACTGAGATTTTAATAATTTCCTTTGGACTCTGCAGTTTTACTCATCATGGTATCTGATGAATCTGACTCTGCTAAACTGCAGAAGTTATAATCCTGTAAAACAACGTAGCCTCAGCAAAAGCTCGATAGTGAAGGTTGAGAGAACTAGATGTTTTGGAAACAAAATGGAATTTTACTGTGCACGCTAAAAATAATGTAAGTGCATTGCCTGGGACAAGGACTTCTGGATAAGCTGAAGCAGCAAAGCAGAAATCTTCATTTGGAGATCAGAGACGTGAAAGTGTTTGCAGGGAAAATTCTGGCAAGCATAGTTGCTGGTCATGATTTCTCTAGTCTCAGAGCTCCCTGATGCTTTTCTGAAATTTTCTGAAGTTTTATATTCTTTCACTGAGTTTCTCATAGGCAGATCATCCCATAGGATGACCTTAAGCCTTCAGGTATAATTTCTCACCTTATGTAGACTTGCTCTCTTTTTCTCAGTATCTCCTTCTCACCACATTGTTACGTTTTGTCCCCTCAAATTTCTCCAGCTTTCAGCTCAGAGATGAGTATGTTCAGAGGGCTGGAGCACCTCTCCTATGAAGACAGGCTGAAAGAGCTGAGGTTCTTCAGCCTGGAGAGGAGAAGACTCTGAGGAGACCTTATAGCAGCCTTCTAGTACCTGAAGGGGGCCTACAGGAGAGAGAGGGAGGGACCCTTTATCAGGGAGTGTAGTGATAAGATGAGGGGTAATGGTTTTAACCTGAAAGGGGGCAGATTTAGATTAGATGTTAAGAAGAAATTCTTTAATCTGGCGGTCATGAGGCACTGGATCAGGTTGCCCAGAGAAACTGTGGATGCACCATTCCTGGAAGTGTTCAAGGTCAGACTGGATGGATAGGGCTTTGAGTAACCTGGTCTAGTGGAAGGGGTCCCTACCCGTGGCAGGGGGGCTGGAAATTGATGATCTTTAAGGTCCCTTCCAACCCAAACCATTCTATAATTCTATGATTCTACGACCTCTGCACACTTTTGCCAGTGGAGCAAAGCCAACATGTGTCAACCCAACTCAGTGCTGGTTCTCTCTGGAGAAAATGAGTTTTGTTCACATTATATGATGTTTGGCTCTAGGTTTTACTTGGGCCACACGGGGTACTTCTGTGGCTGTTCTTGTGTGGATGTGTCCCCCCAGCTTCCCCTCCCACATCTTACAGTGTCTAGGGAAGCAGAGGCCACGCTGAAGCCCACCAGAGTGAAGCTTTTAGAGTGTCAAATGGGTATCTGTGTCACAGGATCTGGGGAATGGCACAGGAGTTTGTGGACACAAAGGCAGCTTGGATAGTGTGAAAGGGCTGCGTGGGCTGGATAGAGCCAAACTTCTTCTTGCGTTGTCCTTCCTTTCTTTTTTTTTCAACAAAATCTGATGTGCAGCATCTCTATGAAGTTACCATGGCTTTGTTTCAGGAGAAAATAGTCAGTTGGGAACAATCAACTGGGAACAAAGTAATATCTGTACTTTTGCCTCCTTCTGTCATGCTGGTGAAACAAACTTATTCTTGATGACTTGATAGGCTGATATCCACTGAATTTCATGAAGCTGAACATCAGGAAACCAAATCTTTAACCCCAAATTACCACTATGGAAACTGTAGTCATTGTACATGCATTAGGGCGAGAACTACCACAACAGGTTAGACTCAGTGACCTGTGTGTGCTCTTGCCAGTGGCCAGCAGCTGATGCCAAAGGTAGATATAGAGGATATATACAGTATTACCTACTGTGCTTTTCCAGCTTCACTTTCTGTGGCTGAGGGATTTTCCTCAGCAAGTGGCTGCAGACAGACCATCGTGTTTAGTAGCCTTTGGTGGCATTTCATGAACTGATCTAATCCCCTTTTGAAATGATTGCTACTTCTGCACTTACATTATCCTATGTCATGGAGTTCAGCAGTACAATTATGTGCTGGGTGAAAAAATTCTTCCCATTCTTTATTTTAAACCTGCTAGCGCACCATGCCACTCTTCCCAGATAAATAGCAAGTAGGAAACAGACTTTCCTTATTTCCTTTAGCAACAGCGCACTGATTGTGGAGCCTTGTGTTATATGCCCCGTCAATCATACTATTTCCAAACTGAACTCCTAGTCTGTTTAGTCATTTCCTCATATGGAAGTCATACTGTCCTGCTGTCCCACTGGTGCTGCTTGCAATTGTATTATATTTCTTTTGAGATGGCATGACCAGAGTGGTACTCAATATTGAATGAATACATGCTCTGGGGATTTATAAAACAGCATAATAGTATTTTCTGTTTTTTCCTGTATTCTTTCGCAAGTAATTCCCATAATGCCTTTTTAACCAGGGAACACTAAGTTACTTTCCAGAGAAATAACACATGGTTTCAAGTTTTCTTTCCTGACCGATCATACCTTCTTTAGACTCCATCAGATATAGTTTGTTACGTTTTTTCCCTATATGCATTACTTTGCAGTTACTGAGACTGAAATTTATTTGACATTATGTCCACATTGTCTAATCCCTCTGCAGCTTTGCACCATCAGCTTGACTTCAGCTTTTCATCGCTGTTGGGCCTAGCTGCTCTGAATCTGAATCTGTACTCCCTATGAACTTTGTCGCTTCAATTACCCTCCTTCCATTTTCCAGGTCATACACAAATACACTATTTAATACAGGTCTCTCAAATCCACGCTGCATCCTGATGGGAGATTCACTTCACTGGGAGCTTGGACCATATCTTTGTGCTGTGCTGTGTCCTTTGTGCGGTATCTTCTCACTAGTTACTAATTCAGAAGAATGTATTCCCACATATATCCTGACAGCTCAGATACTTAACTGTCTTTGGCGAGGAGCTTTTTCAAAGCTGTTTGAAAATCCAAACATGTACACCTCCCAGATATTGTCCCTTTGCTTGCATACTAATGCCTTATTTCTTTGGTTTGAACTGAGTATTTATTGTCTTATGTGAGCTCTAGAAGGATTCCTGTGAGCTTATGTATGATTTGAGGGCCATTATCCATGTATAAATGCCAGAGAAGATCACTGGCAGAGTAACTACAGCTCTATAACTATTTACTGAACAAGTTTAAGTTAACCCACATCAGTTGACTTTGAATTTGGTTAATTACACCAATGCCGATTATTTGGCCAAGGGAAGAAAGGGAGATTCCACTTCTGCTTCACTGTGTGATATTGTGTGTTTTGGTCAGAGAGGTAGTTTTTCCATAGGAAAGGAAGGCAAAGGACATTTCCAAGCCCTTCTATGTTGTATTCCCACCAAACAATCCAGTTGGTGACAAAGGCTGTACCCAAAGAAGTGTTCCCTGGACATTGAACTCTCTATTTGTCAGAACTGAAAAATAATCACCTCCAGCCCACGCCAAAGATGGCATTATGAGCAGACAGAACACAGTCCTTTCATTTTATAAAAAGGCAGATTGCAGGCTTTGGCAGATCTTGTAAGAAAAGGCAATTATATAAATATTTCAGTTTAATCTTTGTCATGCATGCATGAAATATTTCAGAGTCCATATTAGGGATTGTATTTCCATGTTTCTGTGTCAGAGTGGTGTTTGCTTTGGCAACACCTTGGTGCCACACCTTTAAAACCCCAATGTCTTTTGGCCTGCCGAGAGCCAGGCAGGAAATCAGTTGAAGATGACTGCTGTGACAGAGACTTTTCACTTGTTTGTTGCTTCACTGTTTTTCCTATTGTGCAAAAATATCATTCACCAAGAAGTAAATTCTATCATATTTATTTATTTCTTAGATGGATGTGTGTTGATCTAAGCCCTAAATCAAAGCAATTACTAGGATGCAGATTCGTTCGAAGCAGTAGAATTTGCCCGTCTTTAAAAGCAGGAGCCCTCACTTCATTTGAAACGTGGCCACTCAGCACAGGGCTAGGTTTGGATCATATCACCAGTTTTGTCCTTTATTGGTTGCTTGACTGAGATGGACTGTCAGGTAGACAGAGCAGCACAATCTTCAACTATGTGGCTGTTTTACTTTGTCATCTAGGAAGGGTGACAGCCAGACCTGCAAAGAAGCCTGCACCCAGTACAGCCAGCCTCAGCTCTAGGCTGCTCTCTGCATGACAGCTGTGGGGTGGCAAGGAGAGAGACAGGGGCACTGCCACAGCCTGCTCCAGTCAGGAGGTGACACAGAATCGTAGAATGGTCAGAGTTGGAAGGGGCTTAAAGATCATCGAGTTCCAACCCCCCTGCCATGGGCAGGGACACCTCCCACTAGAGCAGGTTGCTCAAAGCCCCATCCAGCCTGGCCTTGAACACTTCCAGGGATGGGGCATCCACAGCTTCTCTGGGCAACCTGTTCCAGTACCTCACCACCCTCACAGTGAAGAATTTCTTCCTAATATCTAATTTACATCTCCCCTCTACTCTAAATCTCCCCGCTAACATTCCCCTGTTACTCTCTAGTCATTTTCCATTGCAATTAGTGGACCAGATTTTCAGGCTATCAGTTTGCTTTCCTAGTGTTCCCCCCAAAAGTCTCTGTTAACTGAGACTCTGTCTTGGGGAGCTGCAGATGCTAAAGCAGAGATTCCTAGTTGTAGTGTCTGAAGTAACATGTTCTATAATAAAGCTAGTCATGAATACAAGAAGAAGAATGAACGTTTGTGCTTATCATAATACCATGCATAAGGTTTATCAAGGTTTCCTCAGCAACTTGTAACAGATAAGCAGCCTGAAGCCTGAAGGAACATGACATTTAACTTTATCTGTTGGAAAGTTTGTAGAACCACCTATGTAGAAGAAATGGAAAAGAAAAAAAAGTGACTTTTTCCTCTCTTTACTGGATATGGAACACAAAGTGGTGTCTAATGCCCAGGCCCAGGCAACAAGGAGGGAGGTTTCACAGCAAGAAAGCTTTGAACATCCCGGCTGGGGCTAGGGTGAAGGAATGATCTGAACATTTCCCTGTGCTGCTCTGTTTGCTACCTCCTGGGGAGATGGCAGGTGGGAGGATGGAGGAAAAGATGCAAGAGGAGGCAGAAACAATCTCAAAAGAAAAAAGAACTCGATTATTTGGTAGATAATATTGTTTAACCTAGAACAAAAAGAGGTAGACGCTAGCTGCTGTGGAGGAGTATCTTTATTGTTAAATATGCCCTTGTTAAGGCAATTTATTTTGTCCTTTTATAATATTGTTCCATGATTGCATACAAATATTTTAAAGTAAGCATTTTATTCTTAAATCCTAACTTGTCTTAAGCCTGACTTGGCAGGCAGCAGGACACTCCTCTGGAGGTCTAGGACAGGTAAACCCAGGGACTGAGAGCCCTGGCTAAGCGTCCAGGTCCCTGTGGCATTGCTGCAAAACAAGAGTTGCTCCTACTGCCACTGAATAGCATGGCTCTGGGTTAGAAGTGGGAATCACAGAGGGCTGGAGAAGAAGAAATGTGTTTTACAAGGGAAAATTAGGCAGTTCTTTGGTAAGGAGGAAAATGCTTTAGCCCTGAAGGTCTGCAGGGAGTTAGTAATGTACCAGCAGGTTCTTCTGGACCTCAAAAACTGTCTCAAGATTGTGATTTGATCAAAAACCCTTCGGAGGATATTTAGAAACTGAATTCCTTGTGCCAGACCTCTGAGCCTTAGGAACCAGAAAATGAAGCCTTCCATGTCTGTAGTAAACATATCAGAAATAAGGTAAACAACCAGCAAAGCCTCTCCTTCTTTCCAGAATTTTAGAAATAGATGACATAGAGACACTCGCCCTTTGTATTAGTTCATTATTACATGTATTATGGGCCACAGGAATTGCCAATGTGAAGTCATTAATTGCCAGTTGAGTTTTATAAATGGTAGTCTGGGACACATGGTGGAATTTTGAACTTAATTACCAGCTGCAAAATGCACTGCTTGCTCCTGTTGATACAGCCAACCTCCACCTGTACTTGCTCCTATGTTTTTTACTGCTCTTCATGTTTAAAGGTAATTTTTATCACCAGGATATGTTTATGTTTCAAAGCACTTAAAGATATTGGTTTCATGGAGATTAGCATTATTATTAGAATGGTATTTATTTTACTAATCTCTATTATGCAACTGTTCGTTCTTGATTATTAATAATAATTTCCTTTTGATAGAAACACTTCCACAGCAACCAATTATAGTGCTTTGTGCAAACACAGGATTATGAATTCCAGTGGGGAATAAACAACAAGAGCAGTGGAATTTTAAAAACAAAGAGCTGGTTTTCATGCAAATGCCTCAGTGCTAAAAAATGGGGAAAATTATATGCTGTAGAAGCAGAAGTTGCTTCCAATTAGAATGTTTTTCAACAATTTCCATAAAGTGCCTAAATTAAGAATTTAGCACTTGCTGGAGCAGTACATCTCATCTGGTGTTCTCCCTCCAGCAGCAGCCAATGTCGGAAACATGTAATCACGACTCCTACCCAGATCCAGTTGCCCTGAAAAGACTCAGAGTATGTCAGGTCTGGTCCAGTCTGCCTAATTAGGCAGTGCTCCACGCATTACCACGCAGTGATTATTTTATTCAGCGGGTATAGCTGAAAGGGGATGCCTTGAATTTGCAATCGATTTCCTGGCTCTAATGCTGCCTATCTTCACCAGTGCAGCAGGATCAAGTGGTTGGTCTGTGACGAATGCTATACACTTGATTAGTGCTTCTGTGTCTAAGGATAAGCAGAGGACAAGGAATTTTCAGAACCTTGTACATGGTTACTGTTTGCTCTACGAAGGGTGGTCTGTCTTTGAGAGGAGAACTTTGTAGTTTCCTTTAAACAGCTGATAAAATTTAGGCTTAAACTGGAATGCCATATGTCGGAGTCTTCAGATTAGAATAAGACATACTTCAAAAATATTTTAAAACTGCTTGTTTAACTTTTGTTTTATCAATCAAGAAATTTCTTCTGTGTTGCACTTAGTATTTGTAACTCCAATAGTGGAATTTTTTCCTGAACAAATATAGCCTTGTACCCCTCATTTATGATAATGATTGCTTCAAATAAAATTTACTTTTTCTTTGTGAAAACACTTCTAAGGGTGAATAACAATGTGAATAAAAAAGCTTTATTTTGTTGATGTCATATGTGATTATTTGGAAGAGATGTTTTATTCCCTAATAATCGACTTTTGCTGTGAATGTGCCTGAGCACCTGACAAAAGCAGACATGGGGTTACCTCATGGTAGAAAATAGAGACTATAGCTGTCTCATGGGCTTGTTTGAAAGACACAGGCAGCAAAATCAGAGAGCCTTCATCCTCCGAAGGTCAGCCATGCTCCTAGCGTCTGGAGAGTGATCAGATACTCCTCTCCTGAGATTAATTTCCCTCAATTTCAAAAAACAATTCAGGGTGGTGAAGGAAAGGGAGAATAGCACAGTGTATAGATGATTTCTTTGGGCTGGATCTGTGCACTTCTTGTGCATTCTCAAGCAAATTACTTAAAAACAACAACAATAAAAATACCCCAAACCCCAATCTAGCAGTTGTGTGTTATGGGCTGCAAGTCCAAGGTCCCTGGAGAGACAAGCCACGAACCTCTCAGCCAGCCCCAGGAGGGCTGTATTACAGGAAAAGGTGGCTGTGAGATGTGTCAGAAGCTGGGAAGGACGTGCCTGGGACCTGTCAGCACTGCTGGAGAGCTATGCCTCAAAGCTCAGATGCTGGAGGCAGGAGCTTTCTCAGCCTGGGAGTTTACCAGGGCTAAGACACTCTGAGATTTTAAGCACTGTGCCGTTGTGTAGTTGTGAACCCAGCACAAATCTCGTGGGTCCCATTTATCCCAAGTGTAGCAGGGCCGTAGTCAGTGTGCTTGACCTCTTGGTTTGATGACCCACAAACAGCAGTGTCACAGCTGCCTCTTGGCTGCCTGGATTTTATTAACCTTGTCAGTTTTGCTCAGCTAGCCAAAGGGACTCAGGGAGCTTAAAAAACAGAACAACCAATCTCAATATGAAATAACTGTGTCTTGACTTACTGGCCCCATTCCCCTGGGGGCAGACTTGGTTTCACCCTTCTCTTCAAGGGACTCTGGTAGCAATACTGGAAATACAGGGGTGCTTTTCCCCCAAAATCCCCTTGAAGGATTCCTTTGCGACTGCTGTAGTTTATCCTATTTGACAGGTGCTGATTTTTTCTGCTAGGATGGCTCTGTCTTTCCCATGAGAGAGCACCTGGTCTTGCTCTAGCTGAAGTCAAGGGCATTTTTGGCACTCATTGCAATGGTAGCAGATGCAGACTCTCAGAGAGTTTTGTTAGGGGACCTCGCAGTTCAGCAGGGCTTGCCTTGGGTGCTGTGGTGCTTTCATCTCCATGGAGTTGCTTTAGTGATGCAAACGGTTCCTTCCATTTCTTCTAGAGCATAGTGTCAGTAAGGTCAACTGTTGTCGTTCTGGGACGTCAGGGGAGAAAATGCTGACTTAGGAGCAGGACTGGTCCCCAGGCACAGATGCTTTAGTATGATTTGCAAGCCCAGCACACATCTGCAGATTGCGCCTCAGCAGTAAGCACAGTGTAGCAAAGGTATAAAACCAAGGTTATTTTTTTTCTTTTTTTTT
>VXBW01007407.1:9857-81434 GCA_013400375.1 Thinocorus orbignyianus
CTATTTGAAGCCTGTGGGCTCTGCATTGCATTAAACATTAACCTGCTCTTCTGAGCCAAGCGACTGATTCTCTTGGTAATTCTGAGGCTGGGCAGCCAAAGACAAGGATTCTTTGTCAGACAGTATTTTTTTGGGGGGAGGGGGGTGGGGGGGTGAAAGGAATAAAAAAAGTAAAAAAAAAATCCCTTCAGCCATTTTCTGTCTCATCGTGTTTGTTTGGCCCCACAGTAGAAAGCCTGCTCCACAATTTGCTGTTTGTATTTGTGCAGTCAGGCTGATCAGATGGCTGTACCCCGGCCACCGCCCTGAANTCCCTGGAGGGGTTCAAGGCCAGGCTGGATGGGGCTTGGAGCAACCTGGTGTGGTGGGAGGTGTCCCTGCCCCTGTCAGGGGGTTGGAACGGAATGATCTTTGAGGTCCCTTCCAACTCTAAGTATTCTATGATCAGGAGGTGGAGACGAGTGAGATTGATATGGTCTCTCAGAAAGGAGACTAGCTCTGCACTCTGCCAGCGCCGTGCTGGAATAGGAGTGCAAGGGTGGGATGCCCAGGGCTGGGTGGGTGCATCAGGTCATGTCTGAGCTGTTTTGGCAGGGCTGGATGCGTGAGACTCACACTGTGCCTGCCTGTGCTGTGGCTGGGCTGAGCCAGCAGCCTGAATCCCTCATTTNGTGAAAGGAATAAAAAAAGTAAAAAAAAAATCCCTTCAGCCATTTTCTGTCTCATCGTGTTTGTTTGGCCCCACAGTAGAAAGCCTGCTCCACAATTTGCTGTTTGTATTTGTGCAGTCAGGCTGATCAGATGGCTGTACCCCGGCCACCGCCCTGAAATCGCTGCTCACCAGCAGCCCCGCAAGGCGGCAGTCAATGCTCCGCACACGTAATCACACACACATGTGGGAGCCCTGGGCTTAATTGTACACATGTGCATGTGTAATCACACACTTAATCAGGCACACGTGCACATACACCCCTATGCAAGAAGAGCGGAAAGGTTGCCTTTTGATCTGTGGAGTGTATCCTTGTGAACATGGAGTCCTCAAAAGTAGACGTGCCCACCGGAGATGCAGGCAAGAGCAGATCGGGGGGGTGAGTGTGCAGGAGCGGGCTCTGCTCCTGACTTTGCCCTTCTGTGGTGTACGAGGTGGGGCGAGCCATTGTACTATTGTTTCTTTTCACCAAAATCATGACTAATGATTTCAAAAGTGCATGTGGAAGGAGTAGGATGTTGTTACTGTGGGCTTCGATGAGTGTTTGCTTAAGCAACAAAGCTTTGGTGGTTCAGAAGTTTTCTCGGTGACAGCAATTTTTGCGAACATAGAGTCATAGAATGGTTGGAGTTGGAAGGGACATTGAAGATCATCCAGTTCCAACCCCTCTGCCATGGGCAGGGACACCTCCCACAACACTAGGTTGCTCCAAGCCTCATCCAGCCTGGCCTTGAACCCCTCCAGGGATGGGGCAGCCACAGCTTCTCTGGGCAGCCTGTTCCAGTGCCTCACCACCCTCACAGCAAAGAATTTCTTCCTGATATCTCATCTAAATCTCCCCTCTTCTAATTTAAAACTGTTACCCCTTGTCCTCTCACTCCACTCCCTGACAAAGAGTCCCTCCCCATCTCTCCTGTAGCTTCCTTCAGGCAGTGGAAGGCTGCTCTGATGTCTCCCCGGAGCCTTCTCCGGGCTGAACAGCCCCAGCTGTCCCTCAGCTTGTCTTCACAGCAGAGGTGCTCCAGTCCTCTCATCATCTTTGTGGCCCTCTGCTGGACCTGTTTCAACAGGTCCATGTCCTTTCTGTGTTGAGGACTCTGGAGCTGGACACAGCTCTCTAGAAAGCAGCGTAGCAGTAACGCAATGTGGTCCTGCAGCAGCGGGTAGAGCTGTTGCTGCTTGTGAACCTGGGAATATGGGAGTGTTCCTGAGCTGTTTCGGTGCAAAGTCTGGCTGCTTAGCAGCGAATCCCCCAGCGCTTTCAGCTAGCTCTTCAAATTTTGCACTGAATGCCTGAGAGGCTCAGACAATCCTTTTTAAAATATCTGTTACAGAGGTGATAATCTACAGCTGAGAAACGGTAACAAATACAGATGGGACCGCATCATCGTGATCCAGCTCATCTCCTCTACTTTGCAACATTCCTTCATATGGTCTCTAAAAAACTTGGACAGGTTGAGGGACTGGAGCAAAAGAAGTTAAAAAAAGAGGACTTCACTAATTTTGAGGGTTCTTGGTTTTTATCCCCTTTTTTCTTCCTGGTCAGCAGGGCTTGTTGTCTTTTTAATGGTGTTGGTTTTGACCTGGCTTTTACCAATTAGTTGATTGCTCAGCTGATGAGTGGAGTAGTATAAAACAGAGCATTATGGATAGGACGTGCAGAATGTAGATGATTAAGTTATGACAGCGAACCATCATAGGACTTTTGTGCAGATTAGACATCTTAGTTGATGGTGATTTGGTCCTGGATACGGTCAAGGTAGGTAGCTTAGACAGAACACATGAGCAGCTTAGGTAAAATGAATCACTTCATGAGGTTTCACTGCCACACCTGATCAGAGAAGTGTCCATTGCTCATCTGCTCTCTCCTTCTGTCCCTGTGCAACACCAGGGTTAGGGCTGGGAGGCAAAAGGTTGTTTTGGTGGTTTTTTTTCCGACTGTGGAAAAGTTCTAAAACCAACCAGAAAGCCCTTCCTGATGAAATCATGCCTTTGAGCCGGTGGAAGTTTCTCATGTGGACAGGACTCGTGCTGTGCATGGGTGACTCACCCGAGCAGGCTGTGGAAATGTCCCCAGCCATCAGCCCGCTCCTTCCTCCGGCACTTCATGCTCCTGCGCCGCTGTGCCTTTAGTCACAGCTAATCTCCATTTGTTCTTTCTTCCTGTCTGTGTTCATAACGCACGTCAGCTTATTGCATCCAATGCACATTTCATGATCAGGAGTGTGTCTGCTCTCCCGACAGACCCACGTGCTGAGGGATATAAGGAATAACGACCAGAGCCCTTTCTTCCCCACTTATCTGGGACAGATGCCAGACCCCAGTGCTTTGGGGAGCAGATTATGGGGTCGGTGGCTCTCCGTGTCCCCCCAAGCAGTGAGTAACTGATTGCAGGTAGCTCTCCCTGTGTCATAAACCCGAACAAGCATTTTGCTCTACTTACAGCCTTGAATGAGTCCTTTGCTTGGGGGGTTGAGGACGAGAGACATGTTTACTCCCCGGGCTGCTGCTGACAGGCCAGGGATGCACTTTGAACTAGAAACTGCCCAGCCTGAGAGCGGGGTTGACCTGAGCCCCTACGGCAGCAAAGACCTGAATCAAAGCTGTGGGGTGCACCGGGCTGGAGGCATGAAATTCCCTCCCTTCCCTTTGCTGCACCGGCTAAATACACCAGGATTTTCAGGGCTGGGAGTTGATAGGAGTTACCACCAGGAACCATGTGTTTTCCCAGAGGGTAATGTGCAGCCGGCGGTGAGGCTGAGCCTTGCTCTACCCCTGCCAGTGCCAGGAGAGTTGGAACAGCCCGTAATCCTGGCTGAGATTAGGAAAGGTGTGTGCTAATTAATGGGAACGCTGGGCTGCCCCCCGGCTGGAGCGGCACGCGTGGATGGGGTGGTGGAGCACGCGTCCCCTCCCCGTCCCTGCCTGCGCCAACAAAAGGATCACGCCCGCCACTCGGCACCCCAGGGACCCAACGCCTCGCTCCCTCTCATGTCACAGCTCCAAGGGACGGCATGAAGAAATCCTCATATTCAGGTGAGCCCTCGCCTCTCCCCCTTTCTGCCTGTATTGGGAAAAGAAACGAAAAAAGTTCATAAACAAACCTCAAAGTCCAACTTGTACAAGCCCTGCTCCCTCCCTCCAAGCCGCTCTGTTGCGCAGGGAGCGAGTGGCTGTTTAAATAAACTCTGAATCGGTGGAGAAGGCTTAAAAAGCAAAACAAATCCAAGCAGGCAGCTTGTTCCAGGCAAAATTCCATGTTGGTGGTACAAAGTTTGTTATTCGGGAGGCACCTGTGCCAGCCCCAGGGCGAGTTGCAGTGCTGAGCTTGAAATTAAAACAGGACGGTTGCATTGTTCGTGACACCGGCTGCCTTCGGGGACAGAGGGGTTTCCAAATTGGGGCTGGAAAAGCCAGGAGCCCCTAGTGCTGTGGGACCTCCCTCTCCACACCAGTTTTCCCGGTCATGCCCTGCAGGGTGAGGGCTCTGTGCCCGCTGGTTCTTGCTGGCTCCTTCCTTCCCAGCTAATATGGGAGCAAGGAACCATGACTGATGGAATTTCTCCGAGCCTCCTGTGAAGTCCTGCCAGTGGTCCCAAGAAGTGGCTGAGCATATGGTAGAGTGGACACGTTTCCCACGAAAGGTCCATTGCTTACCTCGTAAAGCCTGGGGAGCCCCTGGCAGCTCCTCCAGGTGCAGGGTTGCAGCTGATTTCTGCTCGCTCCAGCTCCCAACCAGTGACCCCCCTGCACTGTAAGCCCAGTTCTGCCCAGCATCACCTTGGCTGCTGCAGGGATGCCGTATCACCGTGCTGGCCACCTCTTAAAGTCCTGAGTCACGGGTCTGGCCCCACGGCAGGGGTGTTTGGGGCAGCTGCCATGCTGTGAGTCACTCCAGCCACGTCATGGCCAGCTGGACTCTGCCTGGGCTCAGAAGCCACAGGAACTGGAGGGGGTTTGTTTTGACTTGGAAAATTCCCCTGTGTGATGCTGCCGCCTGTTTATTGTTAAAATTAATTAGTAACGTTACTCTCTTGCACATTTCTCTTCTCTCGTTAGCATTGCTAAATGGACTGCCGGGGAGGTTTTATTAGGGCTTGTGTGCCGGGAACCTGAGAAAGCCTCGGCATGATGATTAGCACGTTGTAATGGATTAAAATGAGTATTAATGGTTGTGCAGGGTGCGTAGGGAAACCCGTTATTTGCATGAGCCTCCTGAGGGGCAGATGGTGGCTAAAGCAGCCCCGGAGCAGACAGGAGCTGGGCGAGAAGAGATCTGGAGATAATGGTCTGTCATAAGAAAAATCTGTTGGTATTGAATGACCTGATGTTATGACTTCTTGCAGATGAGTCCAAGTGGTCCTTCATTGCTTTGCTTGATTTGGGTTGATTGTACCGGAGCGAAGCTGTGACATTGTAAAGCCCCTGATGTGACTGATGTCTGGTCAGTGTCGCAGCCTGCCTTCACTTGGTGTTGTGGCTGAGGTTTGGCTGATATCTGCTCAGCACCTTTAATTCAAAAGGGACTGTAGTTGTATTTTGGAAACACTGTTTGCCTGGAGATTTCTTTTGGGACAGGGAAATTATTTAAGGAAAATGAAATGAAGAATTGCACTAACCATTACGCTACCTTGAAGCAAGAGGAGAACTGCGCTATGACCACCAAGCTTGCAAAAAGCCCAGGGAGCAATTCTGAGCAGCTCTGGTTCTCTGCAAAGGCTCCGTTTTCAATGTCGTAGCTCCTGGTCGGGCTGTGCTGAGGCTTTGCCTCTCGCTGATTCATCAGGCAGAAAGGCACTTGATGAATCACCCACTGCCTTTTGGAGAGCTGCCACCTCTGCGCGGGGCAAAGCCAACCCTCCTTGTCCCATAAATCCTGGTGGTTTTACAAATCGGGGGAACAGTAATGGGGACTTCCTTTGGGGAATTTCACTGGGAATCCAGATTACTTCTCCAAGAGATGAGTAAGATGTACAGAGTGCTGCAGAGCCGCTGAACTCTCTACTCCCAGAGAAACTGGTGAGGTGACAAAAGTGACTTCTCAGCTGCAAAGACTGTGCTTCCCAAACATGTTGCTGACAACCCCTGTCAGGCTGGGAACACGGTGCCTGGTTGAGAATCTCCTAAAAATGATGACAAAAGGAAACAATAAGCGTCTTCTGAACACATTTTGAGGTTAGGGAGCATCCCTCACTGGCCTCGTTTGCTCCTGTCTGGTATATTCTGGATCTGTTCTGTGGACTGGGTCCCTCTGGACCCAGCTGGAAGGTCTCATTTGACTTCAGTAGGCTGAAGCTCCAGCTCCATCTTCCTCTGTGAGCACAGCAACTGTGCTGTAGTTCTCTCCTGTTAGCAGGCTGCTCCCCACCCCAGGCTAAATTTACCTTTTCTAAAGCGCTTGAGGGGAAATCATTACCCATCTGCTATGACTTTTGAGCACATGCCATGTAGGTGTGGTTGGGATAGAGTTTGCCTTTGGATGCTTTACCTCTTACCAGCAGAGAGAGGCTCAGACCTTTGTGCTGTAGCCGGGGGCGGCGCAGCCTGGTAGCGCTTTTTTTCCCTGGAACTTCCCAGCAGCAGCCAGAGGAGGAGGGGAGAGGGTGAAAAGGGGATTTTACACAGCGAGTTAAAAATGAGCAGTAACTGCTATTGAAGTCAGCTCTTATATGTTTGCTTTAGGGATGTCTATTATTTCAGATGCTTAAGGAAAGGAGAGGCTTTTTCTGAGATGTTTTACTTGTCCTGGAATACTATTTTTTTAAGGATTTTTTGATTCTTATTTTCCATTACTCAAGCATAATTGAATTGCCAATGCAGCAATAGGCAGGATTTGTGACAGATGACATGTTGACTTACAGGTATTTTAAAGGATGGTGCAAATTGCTTTGGCCAAGAACTGTTTGCAATTTCAGGTTCACGTAAGGTGTTGGCAGCACTGAAATAAAAATTGCCCTAATTATGATACCTCCAGAATTACATCCAGAGTAGTTATGTGTAAGCCACCCTTACCTAAACCTTGGACTCCTAATTTATTGCTTAGGCATGTAGGGAGAAAGAACTCCTCATATATGAGCTCAGGCTACAGGAACAAATGCAGGAGCAACAAAGAACTGTGATCTGATCCTTGCATTGGGATTTGGGGACAGTTTTTTTGGCCACATCATAGCTTGCAAAATGATTCCCTATAAAACATGGGCAATAGAATATAAGTCAAATTGGAGTTCTTGGCATTATTTGGACTGGGAAGCTTTGGAGAAACAGCTCTGTCCTCTGCTGGGTTGGTTTGCAGTGTCTCAGGATCCCCTCCTGCCCTAGGCTCATTGTGTTTCCTTGGTGCCGCTGCCACACAGCCTCCTGGAGGTGCTGAACACCTGTGGCTCCAGTGCAAGGCAGCAGCAGTTAGAGGTGTTAGAAGGGGGACAAGTTTGGTTTGTACCCTACTAAGGAGCTCCCTGTTTGGGCTCTAGTACCTGCAACCAGTGAAGAAAAGCAAGTGAGCTCTTGGTGGGGGTGAGTGGGAGCTGTTGCTGCACAAGGACATGCGCTGCAGCAAGTGCTCATAGAATCATAGAATGATTAGAGTTGGAAGGGACCGCAAAGATCATCCAGTTCCAACCCCCTGCCCTGGGCGGGGACACCTCCCACCACACCAGGCTGCTCCAAGCCCCATCCAGCCTGGCCTTGAACCCCTCCAGGGATGGGGTAGTCACAGCTTCTCTGGGCAACCTGTTCCAGTGCCTCACCACCCTCACAGCAAAGAATTTCTTCCTAGTATCTCATCTAAAACTCCCCTCTTCTAATTTAAAACCGTTTCCCCTTGTCCTGTCACTCCCCTCCCTGACCAAGAGTCCCTCCCCAGCTCTCCTGGAGCTCCCTTCAGATCCTGGAAGGCTGCTCTAAGGTCTCCCCAGAGCCTTCTCTTCTCCAGGCTGAAGAATCTGGCAGCATATGAAGGAGTTTGTTAAAGCTCACTGAAGAAGCCGTGGGAAGACTTGGTCCCACCTGGAGAAGCCCCAAGGGCTGTGGTTGGAGAGGCGCTGCCTGTCCTGGGGGCCTGGGTGCATCTCTGGCTGCAGCCAGTCTTCTGAGATGGAAAAACTGAGACTGAATCTTTTTTCAGGCTGATATTGCATGAGAGAGGCCCAGGGCGATTCCCTCATTGACTTTTAACCTGTCATGAGAGCTGCTGTGTGGGGCAGGGATGACCTGGTGTTTGCAGAGCCCCATTGTTCTCTCCTGAACCAGACCCGTCTCCTGTCAGCTCCCTGACATTGTGTTTGTCTAAGCCATGGAAAAATGAACAGCGTTGTTCAAATTAATATTTTTTTTTTTTTTTTTTTTTTTTTTTTTAGTTCACTGGATAAACTGCAGTATCAAGGGGAAAAAAAATGGCTTGGATCCAACAAAAGCATTCATTTAATTTTAGGTTATCATTTTGAACAGACCTTTGAAATAGTTTGTTTTGAAATATATGAAAATAAAAAAGCTGGCCTTTTAGCTCAAACTCACAGCTAGCTCTGACTCCCCCAAACCTGCATTGCTGGGCCAACAAGATCCCATTTTAAAAAATAGCAGTGCTTATACTGAGGATTTGCAATCAACCACAAGAAGTGGAATCCCCTGTCGCTGGTCAAACCTGCTGCTCAAAACTGAATTCAGTGCAAGAGGTGCTTCTACCAGCTTCAAGCTCCAACAGGGTAGGTTTAGACTGAACATTAGGAAAGAATTTTTCACAGAAAGAGTGGTTGGGCATTGGAATGGGCTTCCCAGGGAGGTGGTTGAGTCACCATCCCTGGACGTGTTTCAGAATTGTTTAGATGTGATGTTGGGGAATATGGTGTAGGGGAGAACTTTGTAGAATAGGGTAGATGGTTGGACTTGCTGATCCCAAGGGTCTTTTCCAACCTGGATGATTCTATGATTCTATGAAGTCCCCTGTTGCCCCGTGGCAGAGGCAGTGGCCTCATGAGCAGGGCTGTGGCACAGACCATACTCACGAGCCAATGCTGTGGCCAAGAGAGAGCACTGCCCAGGTCCCTACTCTGTGCTTAACAATTCCTTTGGTTACTTTTAAGATTAAAAAGCTGTATGCTCTAGAAAATTAGGTTTCTAATGTGCCTGCCCTCTCTTTCTGATGGCAAAGCCTGGTAATTTTCCCAGAGTGCTGCAAGTTGTTGGAGTTCTCTGTTGGACAAAGGCACCTTGATCCTCAGACAGACCATTCTCAGCTGCCTTCAGGGCTTTGCAGCCTGCTTCTGGGGCTTAGCAGATTTCAGGAGTTGATGGCAGCTGGCATCAGCCCTGGCAAACTTACTTACCTCTCTGCTTCCTTGCTGTAAAAATTAAGGTGGGACCACGGGATGTTCAAGCAAGAAGCATGATTGTTATATTTTACTTGCATGCTGACAGAATATATTGCCATAAATGTCAAGGTACTCTGCTGTCACAGGTTTCTGATGGCTCGTGATGATTGAGGTAATCCTGTTACGAAAAAGATCTATAGCAGCACCCCGCTGTGCTGGGATGGCAGGATCAGCGGGATGGGTTTGGTTGGGTTCTCTCCCATTGCCAAATTTGGATGGCATGTGCAGGCAGTGGTAGAGCTTTGCTTCAGGTAGCAAAACATCCCAACATCTGTTAGGAAATAGTTTGGAAAAGCAAGGGATTCCAGCCTGTGGAGAAAGCCAAAAAAGAAACCGCAACACGCAGACATATGCAGAAAATGACATAAAGCCGTGTTGGGCCCAGGAGAGTGATTAACTACTTCCCCAAAACACCCATCATCTTCTTATGCCCACCTGGGGTGAGGAAGGAGAAGTGGTGCCACATGGCATGGGGAGATGTTCCTGCAGAGAATAAATCCCTGCTCACTGCTTGCAGGGAAATCCCTCCCAAAACCAGTGCTGCTGGTTACCAGAGAGCGAGTGGGGCTGCTTCACAGAATCATAGAACGGTTGGAGTTGGAAGGGCCCGCAAAGATCATCCAGTTCCAAACCCCCTGCCCTGGGCAGGGACACCTCCCACCACACCAGGTTGCTCCAAGCCCCATCCAGCCTGGCCTTGAACCCCTCCAGGGATGGGGCAGCCACAGCTTCTCTGGGCAACCTGGGCCATTGCCTCGCCACCCTCACAGCAAAGAATTTCTTCCTAATATCTCATCTAAATCTCCCCTCTTCCAATTTAAAACCCTTACCCCTTGTCTTGTCACTCCACTTCCTGACCAAGAGTCCCTCTCCAGCTCTGCTGTCGCTCCCTTCAGATGCTGGAAGTATTTTGTGTGAAGCTAACCTCTCCCTTCTTGGACAAAGGCATGTCTTGAGTTTTGCAGCATGAGGTGGGATCGAAATCCAGGGCAAAGTCGTGTGGAAGAGGAGAGGACTTCGTACCGCAGTGATTTGTGAAGGTTTAATCTGTCAGATAGACATACGAAATCTCCACTTGCTGGTTCTGTTTTTGAAAGCTCCCTGGTGCTATGGAGGAGAGGGTGGGATCCACCTGTCCCCAGGGGTGATGCTAACCAGCGATGCCAGTGTGTTTAATACCACACCAGAGGGTTTCCCTTCCTTGCCCAGAGCTAGTGTTCTCAGGAAGAGCAGCCACATCCCTCCTTCCCTACGGGAATCGCGTGCTGCGAGCCACGGTGCAGTGGGAGAGAGGCGACAGTCACTGGTGAGTCAGCCTGTTCCCACACTGGCCTGCAGCGACTTCCCAGTGTCAAAGACAGCTCAGATCACCTTTTAAAGGGTTTATGTTTAAAAAGGGGGTGGTTCACTGCTCCCTGGGGAGCAATTCCTCCTGTGTAACTCAGGTTAGGCAGATGGTGCAGGTCTGCCAAGGCTTTGCCTGCAGCTGCTGTGAAGTGGGGCACCCCAGCTATTGCTGCAGAAGCCTGAAAGGAAACCTCCAGCTTTGTGCTTTGGGAGGCATCTTCCACAGGCATGTGTGTGCCAAACAGCCTCTTGCAGAGCTCAGCAGGATTCGGGCATCTCCAGGGCAGTGGCTGGCAACTGTGTGGGATGGTAGCGGGAGAATGAGAAAGGAAAATTTTTGTCCCGTGCTGCTGTATACCTGTGAAAACAGCTGGCTGTGCTGGGCAGAAAGGGGCTCGTGGCGAAGTTCTTGCTCGAGCTGTAACATTGATCATCACACTGTGGTCATCTGAAGCACAATAGGAGTTGCCTCCAGGATCTGAACTTTTCATTTCCATGACATTTGTTGGACTTGGTGATCTCGGAGGTCCCTTCCAACCATGAAAATTCTGTGATTCTATGAAAATTCTGTGAACCTGATGCCCAGAGCTTGTAGCTGACCCCTCAGTTTCCCTCAAATGCCACACTGCCCTTCAGTGCTCCTGGGTCAAGCAGATGGAAATTAAATTGCGGGGACAATTGCAAGCTGGAACTAGCAGCAAAAGGAGTTTTTTCTTTCTTTTTCTTTTTCTTTTTTTTTTTTTTTCCTTTGTCCATGCCAGATGAGTATTATTTACAGGAAGCACTTTGTGCAGCTCTGAGAGTTGTTTAGAGAAGGAGTGTAGGGGGAGGAGACAGCTCAAGGCATAATGGAAATGAAAAAGGTCACAGTAAGGCTCAAGAAAGTCCATGATTTCCTGGTGTGGGAGTATGGCTATTCTGGGGACCAAGGGAACAACAGACCTTGGGCTCCGGTTCCCAGAGGGTGAGAGCAGTGACCAAGGGATGATCTGCAGAGGAACCAGCCCCCTTTGGTAAGAGCCCAGCACCCAGTAGCACCCTCCAAAGACTTGCGGGGCTGAACCCAAAGCAGTTTCTGGGGACACAGAGGGTCCCTGACACTCAGTCGTTCCCTCAGCTCGTGTGGAGTTGTTTCCTTTGCAGTCTGTGGTGGTGATGCTGAGGAGGACACGTATGTGGGGAGCAGGTTGGAGTCCTCATCTTCAAGAGCAGTCCCTGGGTGCAAGCCTGCTTTGGTTTTGATGTTATCAAGGGAAATAGGGATTGCCTATAGCTTTATATAATGGACAGAATAAACAAAGGAAACGAGGGCAAGATGCCCTCAGCAACTGCTGCCAAGAGCTGCTTGTGAATGACTCAGTGGCTGAGTTGTAAGTGCCTGGACATGTACAAATAAAAGTTGCTGAGAAGAATAAGAGATGTTGGCTCATTACAAGTCAGGACAAAGGACTCACACATGATAGACCATGGGAGGTGACAGGGGTTTGTTTGAGTGAGTCTCAGGTTGATGAAAAGCTGTGAGTTTTAAGAAGGTTGGAGGCTTTGGTTGGCCTGCAGGAAAGGCACAGGCTGCAGAAGTGTTGCCCACCAGGACAGCTGGTGAGGAGCTGCCAGCCTGCCCAGGTCTGTGACAGGAGGTGTCAGCCACTGGCACTCTACAGCTGCTTTTCTCTTCTAATGTTCAGTTTTGATCTTCCGTCCAATGTGACTTTCAAATAATTTATTTAATTAAAAAGTAATATATATATTTGAATCAGTAATGAAACAGAACTCCTTGCCTGCATGAGATTTAATTTGGAGTACTGAAAGTTGGTGTTGTTGCCCTTCCAGTCCTGAAATGCCATAATCCTCCTTGTCCTCTGGTTTGCTCTGGGGAAGGTTTCCGACCTTGCCGATTTCCAGTGTTCTAGTGATAAAAGGAGTCACGTGTACTGTATTGCTTTTATCTAAGGTCAATTGCTAGAAGCACCAGGAAATCCTTAAAATTAGACCTTTATTATGTGCTGTTGCAGCCCTGCCTGCTGTGTGAAGGGGTTTTTTTCCCCTTTGGTGTCCTGCCTTTGTGTGTTTGAGAGCATGTTTTATCAATTTGGGCATAACACTGAGAAATATGAGTTTGAGTTGGGTCTAAGCTGTACCAAACCCACCCCATCCTACCATGGAATTTCTAGTAATTTATTTTTTTTTTAATATTTGTTTTAGGAGCTAGGTTATACCTCTGAGAATTGTTGAATACTTACTCAACAGACTTACACAGCCTGAAGGACTAGCATTACTGTAGCTAATTGCCCTTCAACGTTAATTGCCATTCAACTACATCTGCATCTGTAAACGCTTTCCCAAATTGCTGTACTGACAAGTGAGATGCTTCAGTTGGTGAGTCCCACATCTGAGCATGGAAAGGCTGTCACTGCTGTGGGGTTGTCGGGGGATGTCATGGCTTGGGTGGTCTCTCCCGTCCTGCTTGGCAGCTGCAGCACAAGGCTGTAATTTATTTCCCAGAGTGGGATTTTGTCAGATAAACCTCCCAGCAGTGATGTGAAATAATCTGACAGCTGATTTCTGCAGTCAGTCTTGGGAAGGATGAGCTCAGCCCTTGAGTTTGATCCATCTGCAGAGGTTTCAAACGTGCCTCTATTGCTCTGCTCCATTTGCTCCTCCATGGACCAGCTGCTCTCTAGGAAACTGGCATCAGGCATCGATGTTTTAAAATACATGTCATACTTTTCGGACAGTGTGTATGTGGTGGGAAGAGGGGAGGAGGATGTCTGTGGCTGAAGGGGTTTTTGGTTGTTTTTTTGTTAGGCTTTGCTATGTTTTTAAGCATCGTGGGAAAAGTAAGAGCTCTGTGCTTGAGCTGTGGTGGAGAAGGAATAGTAAAAAATTGTTTCGTAACGTGTCTGTATTAATGTTCAGATCTTACTGAGCCTATGTCCTTTGGGGCGTGAATGTAAGTATGGGAGCCCTTGGGAATGGATAGAAGCTGGAAAAGCAGCCTATCTCAATGTGCTGGATGCTTATTATTGCAGACGTCTGTGTGAGACCCTTTCATAAACTGCTCCTGCTCCTTGGTGGACAGTTTGTGGGCTGCTCTTGGCAGGGTTTGTAACACAGGAGAACAGTTATCAGCTCTGGACACCAGGAAGCAAGGAACTGGAAGGTCAGACCAGGGCATAGTCACACAGCTCCTGGTCAGCCAGGAGGAAAACCTCGCCTTAGTCCTGGGTGAAACTAAATGGTGATCTCATTCCTAGCCCTCTGGAGATACTTCTGTGTCCAAAGCCCCTCTGTCTGATGGACAGACTGCTTCTGAGAGGCATAGCAGGGGTGAGAAGTGTCTCCTCTAGGTCAGGATTGTGGGTCAGCAGATGGGAAAGCAGAAGCTGTGCTGGCAGGCTGTGTACTCCAACGGTGGAGATTGATGGGGGAAGACCAGTACAGGTACATGGTGAGGCAGGAGCAAAGGCTGAGCCTGGAAGGGCAGGAGAGGACAACACAGACCCAGAGCATGACCCACAGTGCTGCTGGGCTCAGAGAGGGTGTAGAGATGCAACGAAGGGACATGCTGAACTGAGGCAGCTGGTTTACCCAGGACTGTTCCATGCTCTTCTGCTTTCCGCGTGGAGATGACCTTGTTTGAATTTCCAGGAGACTACGAAGCTCGCCAGGGTGGGTTTGTTTGTGTTTCTCTCTAAGCAAATACCTGGTTGTCACGTGGAGGTGGAGCAGGTGGCAAGCAGCACCTTGTCCTGTTCCAAGGTACTCACAGTTTCAAGGCAAAATCATGGCTTATTAACACAGCCTGGAGGAGCTCCTGTTAACCCTTCTGAGTGGAGGATGTCTGGGTGTTTCCATTAGACTCTCCTGCTCCATCTGTGCTACAAGCCCTACAAGGGCTGCAGGGACAGTCAGCTGTGTAGATCTGATGGGAACAGCCTGTTTGCTGCAAGGCTGGCCATGCGTGGTCAGGTTTTCCTCATGCAGGTGATCTGTCCTGGCTTCTTACACATGAGGGACCCCAGATAGACAAGCTGGTTTAGTGCAAACAAAAGCTTCAAGTGGAACTGCTCTGCCTGGCACCTGGTGGCTTTTCATATTGAGGAGTCAGTGCACAGTGTCACAGGTTTGCAAAGGGAATGGTCTAATTCTGATGTTCTGCTAGGTGAACTTCTCCTGCTGGGGCTGAGCCTGGATGCTGTCAGCTGTCTCCTTTACAGGGCTTGGACAACGTGCCTTCCACACTTCAACTTTCAGTGACTCCATCCCACCTTCCTGCAAGCACCTGCCTGGAGTACTTGTCACCCGAAGCTATTTCTGTAGCTGCTGCTGATGAAAATCTGGGGATCCAGCCTATGTAGGGTATGAATCTTTCATAGGAACCTCTTGCAACCACTGACTTGAGAGAGTCTTTGCGAAGATTAAGCCTTTGCCCTGGTCCAGGAACAACATTTTCTGTTTGTTGCCCATTTACAGTGTATCAGGATTATTTTGGATTCTGATATTCTCTAACATACTCGCATTTCATCCCCTCCTGGGATCATCTTCATCTTTTATAACCTTTCTATTTCCCAGTTTTGATAGTCACTGAATGATGTATCTTTAGGTCAAAACGCAGATGGGAGATCAGGCTTTGGATTAAAAGCTGCCTGGGCATAGTCCCTCAGAACATCCTGGAAGCATCCAAGCCCTGTTGCCTAAAGATCATGGGTAAAATAAAACTATAAAACAAGTAGAGACTTCTGCACTGGGCAGGGGGGCTTAACAGCCTCCTCTGCTTTCCAAATCATGTAATCATAATCTTTGAAAGATTAAACACTGTTTCAGCTGCATGCATGTTTGGGTTTTTTTTATTTGCTTGTTTGTTTTTAATTTCACTTTCTTACAGACTAAACTGATGGTGACAGATGCCCAGTGGCTGGAGTCAATGTTTTGTTTTATGCAGAGGAAACTTTTATGGCCTGAGTGGTGACGAGTCCCTCCAGAGAGGGATGTGGCTGTTTCTGACCTTCCCCTGGAGGGGGAACCTGGCAGTGGGTTTGCTCTGTGCTGGCATCACATCCCCTGCAGAGGGGCTTCTCCAGGGGATGTTCTTCATGAATAAACATCACTTTTTCTCCTCCCAAAGTCTTCCCAAGTGGCCATGGGAAATTCTCCTTGAAAGACATGTGCTTATGTCCACTTTTGTTGCTGAGGAAACTGATCTGCAGGGAAACAAGCTGTTTCATTTGGTTTGTGTGGCCAGGATGGGATATAATTAGATATTCTGACTCCTGCCCCTTGTCTAATGACTGTGGAGATAACAAAAGTGCTTCCTATTCCTGTAAGTGTCTTCAGTCTTTCAGACATGCTCGGAGAGAGCTGAGATCCTGTATCGCAGAGGACTGAGGCCCAGATAAAAACGAGGTAGAATTTAATTTTGCCTAAGCTGGGCTATCTAAAAAGCAGCTGTCTAAATGGGAGCTGGTCCGTGCAGCCTCTGTCCAGCCAAGGGCTGTCAGATGAATCACCCTATCTTCCTCCTCCATCTCAGGATGGAGGTGACTCACTGGTCATGGAGGGTGTCTGGGGCTCCTGCATAGATGTTTAATATGGAACACTCAGGTGGGTGCTGCCCTGAGGCTTGTAGATATCTGTGAGAGAGCAGTGTCAAATCCAGGCCTTAGGATGATAACCAGAGATCTCCAAAACCGTGGGCATCCTTCCTTCACAGGTGCTAACGCATGTGGCCACCGGTTTCCAGCAAGTGACTGCTTGGTGTGCCAGCAGTTTTCAGAAGTGGAGCTGCTTCCCCTGACCTGCTCAGGACAGGGTTGGTTGAGGGCAAAGTCACACTGAGAACAGGCACTGTTACACACTTGATCTCTCAGAAATGGTAAATACATTTGGTCTGGACCAGTGAACATTCTTCTCTCACTCCAAACCCATTCACAAAGAGGTGCTTTTGTGGAGAGGAAGAGGGGTGCCAGCAGGAAGCTTGCTGAGACAACACAGAAACATTTTCTACCCATGATCTCAGCCTCTGGAGATAAGGCTGGAATTTTGACACCCCCCAGAGCATCCTCCCTTGGCCCCTTGTTGATCCCGCAGTTCTGGACAGGGTGGGGAGGCTCCTGCCTGAGCAATGCTCCTGCAGGAGAAACAGGTTTGGTCTAGAGGGACATTGCAGTGTCATGGATCCCCTCTGGAGAAGAGGTCTTGGAGTCCTCTGACTGTGCAAGATGCCATTGGCAAAAGTTCACCTTGTCTAATAAACTCTGACGGTGGTTTAGGAGTCATCAAAAGTGATCTGAGTCTCCAGACTGAAGAACAAAAAAACCTTTGGGGTTTGGCTGGCAGCAGCCTGTGCGTGCACCGTGGTAGGTCACGTACGGTGTGGGTCATTACTTATGGCCTATGGTGCAAGTCCCTGAGCTTCACCACGCTTGGAACCCTCTCTCGTGCTTGCTGCTTAGCAGAAAGAAGGTCTTGGTGGTGCTGGGGTTGGTGCACGAGGGCTTGGGTTACTCGCTAGTTGCAGGCTAAGCTTTCCAGGGAAAATCCATGCTGGCACAAAGCAGATCTCAATCCCGAGCACACGTATATATCTGTTAGAGAAATAGCAGTGCTTGCCTTTCATGCTGTGAGGATTTTTGTAGCAGAGGCTGAATACTTAGTATCATTAGGGTGAGTGTCTCAAGGGAGGGGTTCTGGGTTGGGGCTGGACCTCCGCTGCCCAGCTCCATTACCCCGAGCATGCCATGTTCCACGTACAATGCTGCCTTTCAGCCAGACCTACAGAACAGGCTTTGTGTCTCCTTTGTCTGAGCCCTCTTTTAAGAGAGAAAAGCTTCCTTAGAGGCTGCAGGCAGTGCTCCCTGCTTTGAAACGGTTTCCACCTGTGCCAGGAGTGATTTCACTCTGCCTTTTGCCAGGGCTGAGCTGTTTGGTGGTGCTGGGTGCTTTACCTTCCCCTTGCTGGCAGCTGCAGAAGCCCGTTAGAAGAAGGAGTTGCATTGGGATTGCTTGGTACCTGGGGAGAAGAGCATGTGATCATGGAGTTACTATCAAATAGTGGTGGTTCCTGCAGCTGAGGCTTGTTTAGGTGAACCTATTCTTAATTCTCCAGCTGTAGAGCTGACTGTTGGAGAACATGGCTTGGCAGCAAGGTAGGTGCTGGGTCTAGAATTATTTTGTCCCTTACAAAGATTTAGAACAGTAAGTCAGTAAAATGTTAACATTTATGTATTGATTCTACATCTTGGTTTTTAATTAATTTAGTGGGTTTTTTGCAGTGGGTGTCTTACTTCTCTGGTGTGCAGGAGCAGGATGTGACAGAGATAAACTGAGGCTCAGCTAGGGCAATAGATGCTTCTAAGAACTAGTCCTTCTTGAAATGCTGCTTCCTGTGGGAGAGACTGAGGGAGGAGTAGGAGCTCACAGGAAATTTAATCTCAGTGTTGACTGCTAACCACTCACAGACACAGCCCTAAGCAGCTTCTGTAGCTGATTTTGGGATTGCGGTTGGTCTTTCTGTGGGTGTCTGACTTGGAGATGGAAGAGAGAACTCTTAAGTGCAGTGTTGATGTTTTTAAGATGCATTTAGGCCCTCTCAGGATGGAGACAGAGTTGTACTATGCTTCTTAAAGGCACTTTTGCAAACTCTAGGGTAAGCTGATCTGCAATATTAGGCTCTTCAAACACATCCTAAAAATTGGCAGAAGTTCTCTTCTATTCCCATTTCCCTGCTACAGCTGCTATTATATTTAATTGTAAGATGCAAAGAAAAGCACTTGAAGAATGTTACTAGCTTATGAAACTGGATTGCCTTGGCTATTCCTGGGGCAGACTTGATGGGAGAAAACCCTCAGTTGCGTGGGTCTAGGCCTTCGTCATAGTCTGAAATTGTAACTTCCCTTCTTCCCTGATACTTAAGGACAGCAGACGTTATCTCAGTAATCTATAGATAGTGCCTGAATCATTCTTTACAGAACAGCTCAAATGTAAAAACATCGCGTAATACATCCCTCCTGTAAGCAGGGGAAGTGCTTGACACCTCATTTTACAGGCAGAAAAGAAGGATATGTGGATGAAGGTTATGTGCAGTGGGTCATGTCAGAGCTGTGATGGCAGCAGAGCGGTTCCCAACCCCACTATCTGCAGATGGCTTTGTCCACACAGCCCAGCTGGTCCTCCCTGGCTGCCCACCTCAGCATGTTCCTGGGGCAGGTCAGCAGAGATCAAGGTGTGACTGGAGTTGAGGTTAAAGTCAAATGTAAGAGTGAGGATGTTTGGTGTCCTAAGCAGGAAGCTGCAATTCTGACCTTAAATTTCTTGTGTAGGGCTTCCCAGGGAGCTAGTTTTTGAACTGCAGCTTGGATCCTAGGGATTTCTGACTTCTAGGCAAGTCTGTGTAATATCAGAGGATTGCAGGGCTTCTTTCAAAGTGGTCTAGAGCCATCATTGTATGAATACACAATTACAAAGCCTGTGCATGTACAGATTTCTACTGTACTGTGGATGCTCTGGTGACAGTGCTCCAGGTGGCATCTGTAGCCCAAAGTACATTTGTGTGGATGTTTGATGCAGATAGAAAAGTGACCATCGTCTGCTTGAGCTTAATGCTTCTCTAGCGTTACCTGGTCCCAGTCAGATGGCCAGTCTGTGGATTTTGATCCTGTGTATCTGAGGCTTTGGCTAGGGAGGGAACGGGATTTAGCAACTGTGGTCCCTCGGCTGCTTCTTTACCTGTCCTTGGTTCCTTCATTCTGCTGTTAGATAGCTGCAGTGGGACATCTCCTGCGCTGTGTGGAGGAAAAGGGCACTCTGTCACGAGTCTGGAGTGAAACTTGGACTTGCGTGTTTGCACCCAAGTAAAATCCCTGGCTGAGTTGTTCCCTTTGCAGTGTCTTCAGAGTCAGATGCTGGTCTCGAAGCCAAAGGCTGCCCTTTATCTCCTTCAGCTGGGAATGAGGAGTTGTTCCCAAAACCTGATGAGCCTGAGGTGGCCAGGTTTGCTCTGGGTGTCCTGTTAGCTACAGATGCTGGTGTGCCTCGGCCAAGTACCCTGGTGGGTCACCCAGGCTCAGGAGAACCCACAACCTCTGCCCTTGGTCGTCGCCAGCCCTTTGGCTAGTGAGCTGCTGCTTCTTTGTTCTTGGCTCTTCCCCTTTATACACCCCCATCCCTCTCTGGGAAAAATCAACATTTGCCTTTCAGAGCCTGGCAAACAGAAGGGGTCTGTATTACATCCTGATGGCAGCCCCAGGCTTGCAGGGCTCCGATGATAAATCCAGGGATGTTTGTTGCGGGGGGACCATCTGAAACCCAAGTCTGGGAGTTCTGTGCGTCTGAAACGAGAGCAGGGAAGCAGTGAGTGGTCACTGAGCAAATCTTGTGGCTGACAAATAAAATCTGGATTAAACTGAGGTTATGAGAAGGTGGCAAGAAAATTATTTAAAAATCTGAGTAAGGATTATTTTTATTTCTTTTCCTCCAAAGTACCACACTGCTGCTTAGTGTGCTAAAGCTGCGCAGGGTGTCAGAGTGCAGCAGAGAGCCAGATGCTGGGGAAGTTTGCACCAGGAGTTCTCCTGTATGGTCAGAGCTGGAGCGTTATGGGCCTGTGGGGAAGGGAGCTGTGGGGTGGCTTGGGAGGATTTGATCCATATGGAAATACTACATTGCAGTTTTAAAATTCCTTTTCTCTCCTTCGAATCTGACAGTGGTTTTCTCCAACTAATCCACAGCTGTTGCCGGATGAACCTGAGAAAGTTAGGTGCGCTCGTGAGTCTGGATGCTGTAAATATTTCGAGGGGTTTTGGAAGGCAAAGGACCAGCAGCGATAGCTTGGTTTGTTCTTTGTTTGCTCTGCGTGCTGAGCCTCATCCCTTGTCCATTCAGGCTCCCGGGGACTCTCGTGCTATTAATGTTAATCATTAACTAACACATTTCTAGCTTGCTCTTGTGGCAGCTGGTTAATGTAAGAGTTTGATCATTGCCTTCTTTGAGCAAGGCTGCAGCATGGATGGGTTCAGACAACTTCCCTCCTTCCCACCTCTGCTGGGATGCTTCAAGTTTGGCAGAAGCAAATGGGACCAGATCCGAGCTCCTCTCATGATGGCTTTGTGAGCTCAGAGAATTCTTGCTAAAAAACCCCTCACTGAGTGAAAATGCCACTGAGGACACTGCTTGTGCTTCTCGGGTCCTGCTTCCTTCTTGGATTTCAGAAGCTAAGGAGTGTGAGCAAACAAGGAACATGGTGAAACCAGGGTAAATTTAGGGGGACCAGAGCGCTTTGGAAATCTGGTTAGCTTCAACAGTGAACTGGAAATTATTTTAGACTTGTCAGTAGTTACTAGGTCCGTTCCCAATCAGTACAGCTTCACAAGAACAGTTTTCTTTCCCTTTGTAAATCATTTTCCTTTCCCTCCTGCCACTGAGTAAGAGACTCAAATAAACCAGCAAATCTAACAGTACATACAAAAGACCCATTTTCCCAGTCCCTTCCAATTTGTGTGGATACTTGCATTATAAATATGCATTTATACAAGTCATCTGATGTGTCAGTGTGGTGACGTGGCATCCTCTCTGCTGCCCGGCCAGCTTACTGAAACACTCTAACCAGAAGGATCACAGATGATGACTAACATGCTTTTTTCATATAAAAAAACCTGCTTGTGCTAATTTTTTTCAGTGCTTTCATGATTGTCCAGCGTATCTCTGAATGACTATCAGCTGTGAGGAATTTGCGGGCAGTAAAGAACAGATGATCACAAGGAGTGGTGAAATGATCTTGTTATTTCTATCGAGTGACTCTGAGGATTGAATTTGCTCACATTGGAACGAATGCACAGGGAAGAGGCACGGCCTCTGTGCTGTTTGAAGGCCATTTTAATATTGAGCAGCTTGCCAAAGAACTTGGGGTCACTCCAAGGTTTTCACCTTGACACTGAGATTGAATGTCTCTGAAAAGCCAAGACTTCATTCAAGCACAAGCTTAAAGTGTGTGGTGTGGGTTTTGCGGGTCAGTCAAGGCAATTTTCTGGCCTTGAGCTCTATGAATGCATCAATTGATTTCATGAAAATTGCTGCGGTTTAATTTGAGTTAAAATCTTGAATCAAAGCCTGAACTTGAGCCAAGGTTAGGATGCTGTGTCCCCTGTCATCTTCTACCACCGTGGGCAAGACTGGTCCTTCTATTTGACTGTTCCCTGTGTCATCGCCAGAAGCTCTGGGCCGGCCACTGCTGGACTTGGGGAAGCCTTTCTAAAATGGGAAAATGTGATGCCTACTTCTAGCTTCCTCTTATCACTAGCACAAGCTTTCGGAGCATTTTTTTTAGTGTTAGAATGTGTTTGGTACCTGCCAGAAGTATAACATTGTGGTAGTAATATATGCAATTTGCTAATGCCAATTTTCCTGTGGTCTCCTCGAGGGTTATCTGTAATCCATCCTTGGGCTGGGTTCTTTCTATGTGTGAACTTGTGGCTCCACTTGTGTTAATGGTTCTGTGCAGATTAGCAGTGATTTCTGGCCCCAGCTTGATGATATCCAGCTCCCGCATAAGTGAAATAATGTTTGAGGTTCTGTGGTCCATGTGGAACCTTCAACCTAGACACACAGAGCTTGTTGGGACAGTCATTTGGTGGTAGCCGTGTTGGAGAAGGTAGTGATCTACCCCTGAGTCTGTGATGGGTGACCTTTGGCAACACCATCCATCAGCATCCCTCCGTTCCAGCAAAAGCTGTTTGCTGCCAGAGATACTTTATCCAGAATGAAACCATGCACATTGGTTGAAGGCTTTTTTTCCTTTTTTTTTTTTTTCCTAGCTTTGCTCAGCTTCTTTGGAAAGAGTCTGTATTACACAGAATGTGGAAGAGCGTCTTTTATTCTTCAGTGCATGTTTCTGATTAGTGCTGGAAATGAACATGAATTTTTTCCCTTTTTTAAAACATATTCCTTTTGAGGTTTATGTTGCAAGTGGATTTCAAGTTAATGGAAGTGAAGTTGTAATTGTGTGGTTTGTTGGACTCAAACTTGAAGTCATAGAGTCTCTTCTTCCTTTGCTGCTCTGCAAACAGATGTCTCTTCCTTGCAGACCTCAGCTTCTGCAGAGCTTCTCTGTCCCCAGCTGTTTCCAGTGACACCCATAGCTCCCTGTGCAGGGCTCTCCCTCTGAAGGTGATGTCCTATGTCAGCATGACAACTTTGCCGTTCAGTCTCCAGCAGCTGCTCTGGAATGTTTGAGAAGTCACGGAGGTGGGAGTTTTGGGGTGTGGACCAAACTGTGTGTGGGTTATCCTCCCTCTGTTAACAGCTCCAGCCCTCCATACTGATGTTGTCTTCTCCAGCCATTTTATCTAAGGAGCTTTTAGAGCTTGTCTGTGTGGAGCAGGATTACATACAGCTGCTGGCAAAGGTAATTCTTTTGCCTTCTGGATAGTGCCTGTGAAGTAGATAAAATGACATAACCACACTCTGCGTGGTCCTGAGCAGATGGTCCTGAGAGTGTTGTGTAGTGGTGGATGTGCACATCCTAAAAGGGACTGGAAAACACTGTCCCAGCAGGTACCTGTGCCAGCTCTGTATCTGCTGCAGGGCAAATGAGGTGAAATCCTTGCTCTCATCTTACCTCTTCCTTAGCTGACAGCTGGGTGGCCTGAGGAGACAGTAAAGGGCAGAATGGATTCGAGGAGGTAGGGCTGGGTGCCTCCTCAGTACCCAGGCTGGTGCAGATCCTGCCCTGGAGTGAGCCAGCTCTAGTGTGCTGGTGTTGTGTAGGTGCTGGAGATACCTCTGAAGTATTCTGCTGGGGGTGTCTCCCACCACCTTAGTTCCAATGTTGGTGGAGTTTAGGGATGGGTCCATGACCTAGCCCAGACCTGTATGACCCAGGAAAGAGCTCTTGGGAGTCCGGAGTGTGGAAATGCCTATAGGAGGAAACTGGTCTTGGATGGAGACACGTCTCCGATGCGGTTCGAACGCTCTGCTCCATTCCTGCTGGGTGAAGAAGGAAGCTGAATTCTCTGGGTTCGGACTCACTAGTAAATACATTTAACAGAAGCAAGGGTCACGCTGGCTGCTCAGAAGAGCTGGTGCCGCTTTGCTGACTCCAGCACAGTGTGAGATGTCTCCTGCTGATTTTAGCCTGTCCCTTTTCCAACACAACCTTTATTGGGTTTGGGTTCCTTTGTTTGTTTGTTTTTTGTTTTTTCTGGACTGTGTAGAGAGAGCAAGTTCCTGGGTTACATCCTCCATTGTTTGTCTTCACTCTGTGGTTTCTCTTGATAATGGAAATTGCTCATTTCTTCTTTTGATTTTTACATGGTATGAGTGTAGAGGCATGGATCACTTACTGTGAGGGAAAACAAATCTCAAGTGGCCTGTCTTGATACTGTTATATGCATACATAGAAAGTCTGGGGTTTATCATGCAAAAAGTTTGGAGAATGTACATGTTGACTGTATTGAAGGTGAACATCTCTGGCAGTTCTCTTGTTAGCTCTAGGTTCGGATTCAGCAAAGTCAGCTGGAAAAGTCATGCTGTAGGAAGGACAGTACCTCCAAAGAGGCTGGATTAGGGCCATAAAGATGATGAGAGAGCTGGAGAACCTCTCCTATGAAGACAGGCTGAGAGAGCTGGGGCTGTTCAGCCTGGAGAAGAGGAGGCTCCGAGGAGACCTTAGAGCAGCCTTCCAGGATCTGAAGGGAGCCACAGCAGAGCTGGAGAGGGACTCTTGATCAGGGAGTGGAGTGACAGAACAAGGGGGAACAGTTTTAAATTGGAAGGGGAGCCACAGCAGAGCTGGAGAGGGACTCTTGATCAGGGAGTGGAGTGACAGAACAAGGGGGAACAGTTTTAAATTGGAAGAGGGGAGATTTAGGTGAGATATTAGGAAGAACTTCTTTGCTGTGAGGGTGGTGAGGCACTGGCCCAGGTTGTCCAGAGAAGCTGTGGCTGCCCCATCCCTGGAGGGGTTCAGGGCCAGGCTGGATGGGGCTTGGAGCAGCCTGGTCTGGTGGGAGGTGTCCCTGCCCAGGGCAGGGGGTTTGGAACTGGGTGATCTTTAAGGTCTCTTCCAACTCCAACCATTCTATCCTTCAGCCTCCCTGCTGCCCTGTACCATGTCTGCATCAGGGCAAGTGTCTGTAAAAGGCTCCCATTTCAATACTGGAATGCTTTACATCCATGATATGTTGTATCAGCAGCTGCAGGAAGCATGAGATAGCAGAACATTTGGCCCGATGTTGTCTGGAGGGAGTGATTTAAACGTGAGCCTGGCTGGGATCCCTCTTGCACTGTCAAAACCCTCTTGGAGCCATTGTTGGCTTCAGCACTTGCGAAGGAGACCCCAGTGAAGCCCAGTGTCCTTCAGTGCCACTGCCTTTCTGCTCTGCTGTATGGTCCCAGCCTGTGGATCTGGAGGGAATTAGTCATCGATTATAAAACGTGAAAAAATTAGGGCTCAGCCAGTGAGCCAAGGTGAGGCAAAGCTCTGCGAATGTCATAACTGTGTCCTGCTGCGGCACATCCGCTGGGGGGAATGAACTGTTCTTGGATGGACCAATTTTTTTTGGACTCTTCCATTTTGAAGTCGTTCTGCCAGGGATGTGGCGAAGTGTTGCCGGTTTGTAGCTAAATAAAGCATATTTCATTCTGTTTCTTAGTCCAGCGCGCTGCAAGAAATTTGTAACTTCGCTTGAGGGCATTTGAACTGCGTTAAGAGGGAAGACTCACAGACGCTGTGTCTGGGGTGGAAACCTCTTGATTTTCATTTCATAGCCCAAACCCGGGGCTCAGCCTGCTGCTTCCACGCTATAAATAGAGGTAACCCCAGAACGCGCTCAGCACGCCGATGCTCCCCAGTCCTGCCCACACTGCTGGCTTCCTGGCACTGCATTCAGAGCAGCATATTTTTAGCTGTTGCCTTCTATTTTTCTTTTTTTCTTTTTTTTTTTTTTTTCCTTCGGATCTTCTCTTCTGCTTTGCCAGGCTTTCCCTGTTGTTTATCTACTTTCCAGGACTGTCTGGATCCTCCCTCGGCGGAGGGGCAGCGGGGCATCACGGATAACAAGCTTGGCTTGGACTCTGCAGTGCTCCCTCCTCTTTCCAAATCCGCTGTGAAGTTATTGGCCAGCCTGTACAAATCCCTTGTTTGCTCCTTGTTTTCCCAGCTGTTGAAAAGGGATTAACAGCGTTATTATGTGTTATTAATGTCATTAAGAGGGGTCGAAGCGACAGTTGTCAGAAAAAAACCCCCTTCCTTCTAATGCTGCCTCTGCTAGGGAGCAAATCAATTCAGTTTGGCCACCTCAGAGTTTACCTGTTCAAAAAGGGTGTGAATAATAATTGCAGATCCCCAGGGAAAACCTGCCAGACAGGGCAGATAAGCAAATTCTCAGAAATGTTTGCATAAAAGATACGGGCTCAGCCAGGGCAGGGATGCTCTGACAGCTGTGCCGTGTTGGATGCTCCCAGTCCGATGTGTGTTTTTCCACAGGAGTCGTTGCTAAAGGGAATAAAGCCTACTTCCTATGTGCGATCCTGTCCAAGCTTGTAAGCTCCTCGCTCTGCTTCCGTCCTGCTTTGCCACTGACTGAATGAAGTTCTTTGAACATAAAAGGATGTGTTTAACTACCTCAGCAGGGCTGCGTATCTGCGTTCTTCAATGTGCCACCCGTAAGGGAAGGGGTTGGGGTTTTTTCTCTCCTTTTTGAGCAATTGTGAAAGCCAGATTTCAACACTGCACCTTGCCTGCCTGCAGACAAAGCAGAGGGGTTCGTTCTCTGCAAGGAACCCAGCCAGGACTCGACTTCTCTTGCAGTTTGTCTGAAGAAGTGCTATTTAAAATCCTGTCGAGCAGAGGAAATACGCCTTTTCATTCTTTTTAGTGTCCAAAGAAGCAGTAGACCTTTAGGGGGGGAGGAAATAATTAAGGGGGAAAAAAAATAAAATCAGGGGCTGAGTATAATAGGGGGGGGGAAAGTTTAAAATATATAATACTGGTTACAGTACACAAGCTCCTAGGAACTTCAGCCCTTCTCTTGCTGTGGGTAATGGAAACTGCAGGCTGAGTGATGTGTGTCTGCTCTGCAGCAGTGGAGATAAAGCTCTTGAGGACAGGATGGGTGTCCCTATGTGTGGGTGGACGTCCCGGCTCTGGTTTTGGGCCATGGGGCTGGCGGTGGGGCTTTATGTGGGGCAGAGCTGACCGGGAGTTTGGCTCTGGGTGGGGAAGGCTGGGGACTCTCCCTGTGCCATCGTGGCTGGGCAGCATCGCCGTTTCTCTGGGACTAGCCCTGCGGCTCAGCCACATAACTTTGAAGGCACAGAGGTTTTTTATATTAGAAAAGGAAAGGGAGAGAGAAAAAATGCACACACGTATGCATATATATAAGCAGGGGCTTCTGAGACACTTTTTCCATGTTGAGTTGCCAGGCAGCTCTTTTCCCTTCCCTCCCTTCATCCCAGGGCTTCTTGGTATAAAAGTTTTCCTGCCTTTTAAATATATTTATTTTAATATTTTTGTGTGTGTGATGTATTCTTCCAGCTCACAAGGTTTGGAAGGTTGTGGCTATGCTACAAAGTTTAGGGATGTTCTGCAGCTTAAACTAGTGCTCTAGTCCCTTTAAGTATTGTCCAAGAGATCTGGTAGATAATTTAAATTATATTATTTAACAACATCACCCCAAAATTTGGAAATGTCTGACCTGTTTGCAGTATAGCAATACTGATTCAAAACGGTGGTGTGCCCGGGTGGGGTTTGTATTGAGCTGTGTATTGTGTCCAGTTCTGGGCACCTCAACACAAGAGAGATGTTGAGGTGCTGGAGCGAGTGCAGAAGAGGGCAACGAACCTGGTGAGGGTGCTGGAGAATAAATCTTATGAAAAGCAATTGAAGGAGCTGGGATTATTTAGTTTGAGGAAGAGAGGAGACCTCATCCCTCTCTCCAACTACTTGAAAGGACATTGTAGAAGGTTGGTGCTGGTCTCTTCTCACAGGGAATTAGCGATAGAATGGGAGGGAATGGTTTCAAGCTGCAACAGGGTAGGTTTAGGCTGGACATTAGGAAAGAATTCTTCCCAGAAGGAGTGGTCAGACCCTGGAATAGGCTGCCCAGGGAGGTGGTTAAGTCGCCATCCCTGAATGTGTTTCAGAGTCGGTTCAGATGTGGTGTTGGGGAATATGGTGTAGGGGAGAACTCTGTAGAGTGGGGCTGATGGTTGGACTCGATGATCCCCAGGGTCTTTTCCAACCTGGATGATTCTATGATTCATCTCTGTGGCTCTATTCTGGAGCTTGACGGCTCCAGCATCTGGTGTCTGAGATGGTGGATACCGTCCTGGAGCTGCTGTTCCTCTAGTAGGACCCACCAGAGACTAAGGAGCTGCCAGACCTTCTGGGAATCCCTGTATTGGGCAATCATAGCATTTGAGGTAGTTTCAGGATAGCATCCTGCATAATGTGTTTCACTGCTTTTACTGAACTACGAAAAGAGAAACCGAGGCACTAATCAATGTACAGTTTTTGCATATGGCTAGGTTTTAATCAAAGGTGAAGGTGAGTTCTGGTTCTTGCTGAGTTGTTCAGTGTACCTGGGAAACCAGCATTGTGGCAATCACCATTTTACAAATCGGCAGCTGGGACGGCAGAGAAACTAAACGAGTTGCTGATGGATTAGAAATGTTGCCTGGAGTCTGGGAGGCAGGCAGGCAGGCGTCGGGGAGTTACCGATTGCTTTCTGAAGTGGGTATGGGAATGGAGGAGACAGGTGTGTCTGGGTTTTGTCTTTCAAAGTCATCTATGATGTAGGGCAGGTTAAGATGTTCACATACCTTCCCCCAGCACAGTGCGTGTGAATTAACCGTGTGCTACCCCAATGACAGTGGTGAATACTTTTTTTTAATTAAAAAGATGGAGCAGAACTAGTCTAACACCTGGATCACTGTGTTCTGGCTTAGCATCCACCTAGACCACGCAATGTAGCCTGTGTTTCAGCCTGTCTAACCCCATGACAGGGTCCTCCTATACGACATGTTCCCTAGGTGTGACCCGGCCAGGGAGCGGTCACCCCTTGCTTTCCTGCGATGATGAAGGCAGGAGCTACTGCTGTCCTTGGGGCTGAGCTGGCTGGAGAGGCCAGGCACCTCTGGGAAGTGATCTATTTGCAGGAGCCCCTTTGCTGAGCTCTCTGTCAATTCAGAGCATGCACGGGTCCTTAAACTCCTGTACTTTCCTCTCTTGGCAAGGAAACCTGTCTCTGGAAGCCCAGCACTTGTTTCCAGGATAAAATATCCTGGAGCAGGAGGTAAAGGTGCTTGTCCCTTTTAAACATTTCGGAAGTTCTTTCTGCTTTTCTGGAAACTCTACATATGTTTCTGGGTTTAATATGTTTGAATAATAATGTTTGACATCTTCAGGGGAAGGCGGAGGTCCCTTCCCAGGTGTTTTTCTATTTAAAATTACAGATAACATTCCTTTGATTGCAGAGATGGTTGTGTGTAGCCAATTTCCATCAGAAAATGTGCCTCACCAAATGCAGAGTCACAGTGGGAGTTTGCTCCCCGTATCTCATTCATATGAACTCCCTCGGCCCATTCAAACCTTCTTCTTGCTTTAGGAATCACCCGGACCTCCAGCGGGAGACTTCGGAGACTCAGTGACCAGACGAGTCCGAGTAAGTTGCATGAATTTCTCCATTTGAAATTTTCTCATCCAGTTAAAAAAAAAAAAAAAAAAAGGAGAGAATGCAAGAGGTAACTCCTATATACCACATCTTCTCTCTCTTGTCCAGTGGACATGGTTGGGAAGGCAAAGCGGGCTGCTAATGATTGCAGAGCTCTCTGCGCTGCAGAGAGTGAGCAGTATATGTATAAAACCAGTCTATATATTGAAAAATATGAAAAGAGAGAGCAATATAAAATAAAAGATTACTTACTTACTGGATAATGGATCCAGAGAGAATAATTACAAAGCCCCATCTCAATTCAGGGGGTCTAACACAGTGCAACAGGAAGCAGGAATGGCCTGAGGTTGAAATACAGCTTTAGTAATTAGCAGCTCTTTCATACTCTCCTTAGCTATTATTTTTTATTGGATGTAGAGATTTATGGATTATATGTACTTGTGACTAAATTTACACTCCTAATTGTGGCTTAATGTGTCTGGAGCTGTTTCTGGTTCAGAAGGAAGCAGGTTGGGAAGGTTTCTTTCTTGAAAAAGGTGTTTTCCAGCCTCAGGAAAACAAGCAAGAGTTTTGGTGCTTGGGAGTGCCTGAACCTGTTCCGCTCCATTTGCGTGTGTGTGACCCTGGCTGGGACTGCCCAGGGACAGAGACACATCCCTGGTACTTAACCTGCGTTATCCCCTGGGAGCAGAACATTTCAGTTCTGTCATCTAAAATGCCCAAAAGGAAGCTGAGACAGGCTCTTTCTGGGCTTTTCTTTTGCTGGCTCTATCTGCCCCAATGGACCCATGCTGTTCCAAAGGCCCAGACCTCTGTGGGAAGTGCCTTTCTCCAGAATTGGGGTCTCTTGAACATCATGCATGTTCATCTTTCTTTGCAGGTGCTTTGCTGCAATTGAAATCTTCATCTATGTTCTCTTCTGAGATGTATGACCTCTCCTTGGCATTTGCTTCTTTCCTCATGTTCTCTGTGGTTCTAATGGTTGTCTCTACTGCAGTCAGTCTGCCCCGCAAGAGCCCCACTCATCTCGACACCCTGCTCTGGCCACACTTAATTCAGGGTTTTTGTCCCTTCCCGTCCCCTTGGTCTCTCTGTCACTCACAGTTGTTCCCTCCAGGCTTGATTTGCTATTTGAATTTATCTTCTCAACCCTCGCATCCTGTCTCAGCTCCCAGATGGACTTATCAAAACAGACATTTTCAGCTTTTCCCTCTGCGTGGGTGGGAGGAGAAAGCCACCCTCGGGATGCTTTCCTGGAGCGGTGACTTCAGCATTCTGCTGTATCAAGGCATCAGCACATGTGGAATGGGGATTAGTCACAGATGTCCGGTTAAGCGTGCACTTAAATGCCCTGGGAGCTGTGACACTGCCTGCCTGGCCCTTGTCAAATGCCAGTGATAAGCACAGGGACAGATATTAATGTTATGGCACAGACAAGGGTGACAGGGGACATGGCACACCATGCTGCTGTCCCGCTGCTGGGACACTTGCTGCTTTGCATCTGGAGCTTCACGACTGTGCACTCTCCCCATCTCCAACCCTGATGTTGTGATGGGAGGATGTAAATATGGTCAGATTGGGTCACTGCAGCCTGAACTACTATCAAAGGGCAGGAAAAGTGCATTGAGTAATAATTTAGCATGGAATTGTGGTGTCGGTCTGGGCAGTGAAGTCCAGAAGAACTGGGCTGCGTTTGAAAGCTGATGCTTCAAAACTTGACCACCAGCGTAGAAGCTGGTAGTTCTGAACTGAAGTGCGTGCTTATCTTCTGCATGTGCAAAAACAAGGTTCCAGCCTCAGCCCTGGCACCGCGTGTTTTCATATATATATGTCCAAGGACAGAAATGGGAATTGGTACGGCTCCAAAGGTAACTGGAGTGTGGAGAATCTAAATTGAAAGACACAGAGCATTTGTTCAAGCTTGTTTTCTTAGACTCTAATTATATACTTTTCCACTTTTCTGGTGAGAGACCTTTTAAATTTTAATATTTTTTTTCAAGTTAAAATCAAATGAGCAGCTCAGTGCTCCAGTTTACATTGCAGTAAATATTTATGACTCCATGTAACTGCAGCTCAATTTCCCCTTGTTTCGGGTCCAGATTTTCCCCTCTGCACATCTGGCCTTGAACCCAGAAGCTTTTATTCCTGTAAAAGATAAATTGGGGTTGGGATGACTGAGCAGTGGTTGTCAGTGAAGCATCGCAGAGAGGGGTTGCTTTGGGCTCTTTTCTACCCTAAACAAGGAATGGGATGACGTGCATTTCCATAGCCACGGCTCTTGGGATCTAGACAGCTACACATTCGTCTGGACACCATGTATTCCCTAGGGGCACGTGGTGGTACTAGAAACCTGGAAATCTGATGTTGACCTCTTCTGGAAACTTTATTCTGTGACTTTTCTCATACCTTTGAAGGTGGTTGTGTGGCATTGGCAGGTAGCACTGCTCAGTGAGCAGCAATTCTGGGCCTTTGGAGCTTCAGTTTTTGCTTCATCCAGGTTTGCTGCATAGTCTCAGATAACCCAGCAAGGTGGGACTCATCTGGGCTAGTCAATGGAGAAAGCTGGAGACTATCAGAAAGTGTCTGAGAGCAGTTACTTTGGGACGGGACAAATAAACTTCTGGGAGGAACCCATTTCCACACAGAATTATAGGGACTATAATTTCTTTAGGTGATTGCCTTTAGGGATATGTGAATCCTGTGCTTTGTCTCAGTTTGTTTTAATTTGGCTGCAGAAGAGGAGTTAGTGTCCTGCGTACCTGAGGAATACCCTGGGAAGGGGGAAGTGTCAGGTTAAGACAGCGTTCAAGAGTCTCATGGTTGTAAAGAGGTTCAGGCTACATGAAGAGATGCCACTATTATTGGTACAGAAACAATTTCTGATGGCCAGCACCCTAGATGTGCTGAGCTAAACCCAACCAGGTCCCCTTCAGTGGAAGACACATGGAGTTGGGCTCACCGCTGGTTCCCTCCTGCCATGTCACTGCTAGTTGTATGGTCCTCACCCCCTGCAGCTGGTTGATGGGCTGGCTCCCAGCTGCAGCTCATCAGGGACAACACCACCGTCCTGGGGTGCAGCTGGGATGGGCTCAGCTGGAGGACTGGAAGGACAAGGGAAATATCTGGGGCTTGGCACTTCCATTAGGACGTGGGATCCTGCCCATAAGGTCAAGTTTTGGGAGAGGTTTGAAAGTTCTGTTCAACATGCATTTGGGAACAGGCAGAGGGAGAAGAAGAGAGGAGAGGAGCCCTTTATAAAAGGCTCGATCAGGGTTGCTAGTTGTGGCCCCTAAAATACCACTGTTGCCTGATGTGGGTAGTTTAAGGCAATATTTTTGCAAAGTTAAGAACTGCATGTCAGGGAAGTTACTCCCACTTCATTTTCCTACGACTGTACCTGATGAATTTGAAAGAAAGAAATATGTGCTGACATTTGCCATCCGGAGCAGCGATGTGTTCCTGAGCCGGCCAGAAAACAGCCCCAGAGCAGTTGGAGTGGAAGAAATCAGCATCGTATTCCTCTCGGGCAGCCAGCTATGCTCTGCACTTTGATTTGTTTCCAGGCTACAATTCAGTTTTTGCTAGGAGGAAGGAACTTCCCTGGTGGAGGTAATGCAGAAAGGTCCAGAAAAAGGTAAAACTTACTGATTTTATTATTTTTTTTTTAGCTAAAACAGTGTGATTTTTCTGTGTAGGTGAATGCAGGGAGGAGGCTGCCTTCCAGCTGTGCTGCTGCAGAACTGCTGCTGAACTGGTGCTATTTGTGGGTCGGGTACTTTGTCCATGAGTGGTCCTGAAGGGGTGGGAGGGGAGCAGGTGCCTCAGCTTTCCTGTTTCAGCCTTTGTGTGGCTGCAGGGCTGCTTGGAGCTGACCTGAGAAGAGCAGGGGCAAGTTGCCAGGGCCAGCTGCAGTCTGGGGCAGGCACAGCTTTTCCATCCAAAAAAGACAGGGCGCTGAGCGGCCCTGCTTCTGCATCATCAGCATTTGGCTGAGGGTCAACCACAACTTGTCTCGGCGCTTTTTGGAAGTGTAGGGCATAATTTAGAGAGGCATGAAGCTCAAGGCCAGCTCTCTGGGTTGCATTAGAAAGGGGCAACCACTGATGTCATGAAACCTTCGTCAGGGCAGTTTGTCTCATTGTCTAAACACTTCCCTTGGGTATAAAGCAGAGGGGTTCCCATGCCTGAGATGTTTGTTTTTCCACCAGCTTAAGCCCTTTGTCTACCTTTTAGGTTGATGGGGGTAGGTAAAAGGGCCAGAAGCCACAGCTGGTGGACAAGTGAGGGCTGGAGAAGCAGGACAAGTGAAATGGTTGAAAGTTGCTGGTTGTGGCGTGAGAGGCTGTGAGCTTTTGCTTGGGGCATGAGCTCTAGGACCTCATTGACCATGATGGCACAGCCCTGTTGTGCTGCCCAGGGCACCCAGGAGGTCTCTACAGGAGCTGGTAGCAGTAAAAGTGGAGAGAATATGGTCTGACGTGAACATTTCAACGAGACATGCACAGATAGTTCTTGTCTTTGTTTTTTCCTGGCTAAGCCTTGCTTTTTCCCTTTAATAGTTATTGATGATTTCATAGTTGGGGGAAACAGGGCAGCAGAGGTCAAAGCAGTGCTCTTTGCATCGCCTGTGAATCTAGAGATCCTTCCCCATAGCACTGAAATGGAAAGATGCGTGGCTGGCTGGGTGGAAGAACTGAACATACATAGCTATGGGCAAAGCTTAAATTGGTATCATCACTTCAACCTCGAATTTCAGTAGGGTTCATTAATTTAGGATGCTGCAAATTCATGCAGTGAATTAAAGGTGGATAGGGCAACAATCTTGCTGTTTGCATCTCTTGATTTAGTACCTTGCCCTGAGGGCCATCTCCTCTCTTTATGCCTGGAGTTTGTAAGAAAAACAACTGTAGAAACTGGTTTATGTGAGGTTGCAAGTTAACCAGAATAGTGGAAATAAACAAAAGAAATGTCGAAAGCCGGGGGCTCCCTAGTCGAGCGTACATGATTACTGTTACATAAGCTAATTCAGTGCTATAAAAACCATTAGGTTTTTGAGGTTTTTTTCCCCAGGGAAATGCTGCCAGAACTGTCACACATCTCCTGCAGCTCAGTCACGGGTGGTACCCCCACCACACAGCACAGCCCTCTACATGTAGTCAGGGTATTTGAGCACACTGAGTTTGGGAACCTCTCCTGTAAACCTTAGTCCAGACCCTCAGACTGTCCTAACATTTACTGCATCCTTTTTCAATTTCCCACTGCCATACTGGCCTCCAAGCTGTGAGTGCAGCACTTCTGGAGGCTGTGGGGATGCACAACATCTCTTTGCAGTGTGATATTTCTTGCACATGGGCCATGCCTTTCCCCTTGGTGAAGCAGCAGAGGAGTTAACTAGAGCCTTGTGGTTGCAGCCTCATTGCTTTGGATGTGTCCCTAGATGAGGTCATCTGAATTGTCGTTGGGCAGCCTCTGTTTCCCTTTGTTTGAAGCACCACACTGGTCACCCCAGCTGCACGGACCTCCGTGCCAAAGAGCCTTCCCATGCACATGCACCACTCGCTCTCCTTGGGCTCCCTGGTGACAAACCTTCCTTTGACACGTGTCCTCTGGGTCTTTCTCATCATGAGGAAGAAATGGCAAAGGGTCACCAGCTAGCCTGGAGTGTCCCTCCCGCAGCAGCACAGCTCTGTGGGAAAAGCCAACTCCAGGCAATGAGAAGTTAAGGCGAGATGGCTGCTCTCAATTCAGGTGCTTGGTTTCCTGTGCAGACACGCGAGGATGGACCTTGCATAACCCAGACACGTGGGCTCCAAACTGCTGGGGAGAACCCTGTGGAGCTCCCACGTGCTGCGAGCAGTGATGTGCGTTACTTAGAGTGAATGAGGGAACGTAGGCACTTGTGTGCACAGCTAAGAAATTAAGGAATAGTGATAGGTGCCGTGGGCCTGTTTGGTATTCAAGGGATGCTCCAAGTGCTGGCCTGTCATCCTGTTCCCTTACAATACCCGTGATTCATCTCCAGTCTTATGTATGTTCTCTTTTTGTCCCAAAAGCCTACTGGACATTGCAGATGAGTGGGTAGGTATCTTGACACTTTCTTTGTACAGGACCTGGAACTATGGGCTCTGGTGTGAAGAAACCAGAAAGAGTGAAATACAAATCAGTAGTTCAGGAATGACTGGGGATTTAATGCTCTGTAATCATAGAATCATAGAATGGTTAGAGTTGGGAGTCACCTCAAAGATCATTGAGTTCCAACCCTCCAGCCGTGGGCAGGGACACCTCCCACTAGACCAGGTAGCTCAAAGCCTTAAACACTTTGGGGGATGGGGCAGCCGCAGCTTCTCTGGGCAACCTGTTCCAGTGCCTCACCACCCTCACAGCAAAGAATTTCTTCCTAATATCTCATCTAAATCTCCCCTCTTCCAATTTAAAACCATTACCCCTTGTCCTGTCATTACACTTCCTGACAGAGTCCCTCTCCAGCTCTCCTGTAGGCTCCTGCAGGCTTTAGCTGCTGACTGTGTTTAGATAATATTCTCCACTGGAGTGTAACGTGTGTTTGTAGATGAGGTCCACAGGGTTCACCTGAGGAAAGGAGATGTAGAGGTACGGAGTGCAACTCATTTGGGACAGGAGCAGTAGTCCTTGAGCGATGTTGTTTATCACCTTGGGATGAGACATCTCCAATGTAAGCTTCTAATGCCCTTTCAGAAGAACCTTACATCAGCTGCAGCTGAGAGGAAGTGGGAGAGCAGGGAAGGGGAACAAGAGTGGAATATGTTTTTATCTCATTTGTCTCATGTCCTTGTAAAGAATGGAGGAAAAAAACCCCACAACCCTAAACCAGTTCTCTAAAGGAAAGAACAGTGCCCCGGGAGAGAGAAATATATATGTTATCCCCTCTGTGAGCCCCAGGCCAGGTTCTGCGAGGGGCACGGCTGCCCTGGGACGGGGCTGACCCAAGGTGCCGTGAAAGAGCTGATGGAGCAACCAAGGAAGAGCCCTCTTGGGGCCAGGGAGTGAGGACATGCTTCCAACCAAGGTGTAAAGAGGAGTGGGACAGCTATGGGAGTGTGTTGTGTGGGGTGTGGTGTCTGGTACCCATCCCCTTGGGAACAGGAGAAAAACAAACCAAAAGAAGGCTGTTGTGTCTTGACCTGGGCTGTACGTGCTGGCTCCTGCAGTGCTGGGTGCCTGAGTTGCTACGTGTGGTTACATTTCTCCCTCCTGATGCACCAGTCTTTCCTTGGTGTTTGTTTCCTTCGTCCTTTTTTTGTTGCTGAAATGTCAGTTTGCAAATTGCTCTTGGGCACGTTGGCAGACCAGCTCGTGGCTGCTTAACTTTCCCTCTTCCCCTCAAAGTCTGGTGTCCCTCATCACACGGGCAGAGGAAAATTCCCGAGCCCTGGCTGCCCACCACAGGCATCCTCTGAGCCTCCCAGGCTGGCCCATTCGGCGATGGCCAGTGTTTACCAAAACCCCTAATTGTACCTTAGGCAGAGAGCGCCGATTTACTGCTCGCTATATTTAGCTTGTGCCTAGGACTGCAAAGGGGATGGAAGAGCAGCCTTTCATGCCCTTTGTTGCAGAGAAATGACTCGTTTGTAAGGCAGTTCTGCACTTGGCTTGGTGGATAAAGCCCTGAAGATGTTCAGGGTTGACCTGCAAAGCGTGAAAGTGTCTCAGCTGAAATTTTGGGACCCGTGAAAGCGATGAGGGAGGTCCAGGAAAAGCACCAGTAGCAAGAGGCATTCCTGATTGACTGGCTCAGGGGAACAGTCCTGTCTTGGTTTAAATATTTTGTAGTTTCATTTTTGGTCAGAAGCATATTATGATGATCAGAGAGGTGTCAGGCCCAGATAATTCTGCTACTAGATGAAAACATGGTCTGCGTGCTCACGAGATTTGGGTGGTAACTCTTGAAGACTCTTCTCCTTGATGGCTCATTCTGCCAGGTGAGAGCTGTTGCAGTGACCTGCCCAGGACGTCAGACCACATGGTTGGTTTTCAAAAGAAGAGAAAATACAATAATACCGTTGAGAACCCTTCTTTCACCCAGCAACTGCTTGGTGGGGAGTGACCACAGGCCATCAGGTGTGGAGTAACTCCTCATTTTAGGGTCTCTGGTAGAAGGTTGGAGAAGCGTGAGTGCTGAGAGGGCAAGGAGGATTCTAAGAAGGAAAACATAAGCGGAGGATCGGGGAAGAGTTAACATTTATCTGGGACTTCCCTGCGCTCTTTGGGAGGGTGTGGGTCCAGTCCTCCTGCCTCGCCTTTCGCTCTGCGCTGCCAGCTGCTATTAATACATGAGTGTTAAAGCGTGAGCAGAAAGCCCAGGGAGGATATGCAAAGGATTTCCGGCAGTTTGAAGCTTTCAGGCAGAGAGGTTGAGAGCCAGCGTGGAGGAGAAGCCCTCACAGGGGCTCTCCTTAAAGATATACCCTTCCACGGGAGGGGGTGGAACGGAAGGAGACTTATGTAGGCATCATCTCAAGGAGCTGCATGGGCTTGGGGTGGGAGGGAAGATGTCCTGCTCCATCTCTCGTATGGGTAGTGATGTACTTTGCGTCCTGGGCATGGGCTTTCGCTTGTGAAAAGGAGTAACTCAGAAGGATCTGTGTTCCCCTGTGTTAAATAACCAGGGAGGTTCAAAATAGTGCTTGGCAGAGAATGTGGAGTAGTCAAGAGCTGTGGTCCAGGGCAAGCAGCTCCCTGTCTGCCCAGCTGGGAGACGGGGAAGAAGAAATGGGGAGGCAAAGGAAAAACGACTGGCAAAGAGCAGGGCAGTGGCATTCGGAGGGATGAGTACCTTCCCTGGAAAGAGGGGCATCTCCTTGGGGTTTGGTTTTCTGGTTTTTGGGACTTTTTTGTTTGTTTGGTTGTGGGTATTTTAGAAATAAAAAGGTGAATTCTACTCTGTTTTTTTTCTTCTCCATCCTCAAGGCTTATATAAATGTAAATGAAAGATTCTTGGAGCACACAGTGGAGGCTCAGATACTGTCATCTGCTGGCTGGGTCCTGCCTGGGGGTAAATGGCATAGAGGGAACATAATGGAGTAACACTTGATTGCACTGTTTGAGTTTGGACCTGTAGTTCCTCATGTGAAAATGCTTCACTTGAACATAAATTGATTTAGGTATGCTCAGCTCCACTGCAGTGTCCTCGCCCTCTGCACTCTCCTCCTGGCTCACTAGCACTGCAGGTAGCTGAGCTTGTGAAAGAACCTCTTCAATCCCCATTTTTCTTACCTCTTCAGGCCCTGGAAGTCTTTGGCTGCTTCCTAACATCCTTCTCCGTGCATTTTGAACCTCTGATCCCTGCAGGGACTGGCAGCCTTCGTCCTTTCCAGCTCTCAGCAGCAAGGCTGGGGTTATAAGGTGATACCTGGTGGCCAGCTGTGACTGTGGGAACCTGGTAGAAAAGAAAATAACTCTCCTGTGGAATGAAATGCCACAGGAACGTAATCACAGCATAAACCTAGAGAGGCAGAGAAGGAATTGCAAATAGGATTTACCTGAATACACATAGGCATGCTGCTGTGGCTGGTGACAGTGTCAATAGCCCTAAATCTTCTCCTGACTTCCCACTGATGTCCCAGGCTCTGTGGCAGTCGGGGGTGAGCTTGTGCTGTCTTCACAGCACCTTCTCTGTGCATCTACATGTCTGTGCACAGCAAGCAGTTTATTGCTTAGCAAAAGGCTTGGGCGTTGCTGGGCCAGCCTAGGGAAGGTGTGAGAGAGATAAAATTCAAACTGAGCCTGGAGCAGGGTTTGGTTGACTTTCTTTCTTGTGATTTCCTTCCTAGCTTTCTCTGCACCTGGCAGTGCTTCCTGCTGGCTGCCACCCCTGGTAATGCTTAAACCTGCGAGGTGGGGCGAGGGAAAGCGTGTGTGCCCCCGTGCCAGCCCCAGCAAGCTCAGCAAGGCTCCTGCTTTGTTTCAGCTTCTTGTTTGCGAATGGAAATTGGGTTTATTCTTATGGCAGATAGCAGTTGCCTAAAAGTTGCTCCTGCTTCTTCCTTCTCCTCCTGGGTCTGCCAAAAGACAGCCCTGGAGGGCCTTGAACCCTGAGAAAACAGCCTCAGCCAGGGGGGAGTCTTCTCTGTCCCCTTCCCAAATCCTGGATGTGTTTGACTTCTCCCTCCTGCCCTTTTAACAAAAAAGCAATATATTTATCTTTCTCTATGCAGACTTGTACAATGCACAGACCGCTAAATACCCATTTAAAGAGGTGTGTGGTGAGCCTCTCCAAAACCAAGGAGGGTAAGGGACCCCCCAGAGTTGTGATATGCAGGTGGCTGGAACTGCACCTTCAAAGGGAGCAAAGGCTAATGGGCATCGTGGGCACGGTGTAGCCGAGCACTCACATCTCCCAAACACAGGCACCCCGATGTCACTGCTACCTGTGGTGGTGTCAGGAGAACTTTGTGACCACTGCTCCAGAGATACACGGGTGCACCTTTAAAGGGAATCCATTAAAATTTGTTTGAGGACTAGGAGTTTGACTGAGAGCAACTACCTGGAGCATTTATGACTATAAAGTTCAGTTTGCGTTCACTTTTCTGAGTGCCTGGGGGTGATATGCCCTGTGAGAAATTATGCCTTTGCCTTGTCTCGCCCAGTCACCTGGGTCTTGATGGGTTAAAGTTTACAAACATGTGTGCTGCCCCCATCCCTTCTTCCTTTCCATTCACCTTTTTCTTCCTTTCTTGGTATTTCCCCTGAGCTTTTCCCTTCCTCTCCAGCATAAGGAGCTCAGCAGTACAGGCTGCTCGGTGGGGGCATTGGGCTGGATTTTGTGCTGCGTGAGGCTGTGTTGGCTCCCCTGGGTTCTCGCTTTGTGTTTGGCACCTTCGAGGTCTTGGGCAGGAAACGTGGTTTTGGTCTCTGCCTGGGAAAACGTTGCTTATTGTCCCCTCTCTAATGCCTTAGGCGCTGGCAGCGGGATCATGCAGAGCTTCATTAGCAAGTAGAGAAAGAGCAAGAATTTGGGAAGGAATCGAATCCTCCCTGCCCGGGGAATAGCCCACTGGGGAGTAGAGAGAAACTTCTCTAATGGATGGACTGTCCTGGAGCTGCCTCCCGCCAGCTCTCTGCTATTTGTTGTGCAGTGGGGGTCCCGGCTGACCCTGCCCCTTGGGGTTAGCTGTGTTCCTCCCTCTGGTTTGGTGACAGTGACTCTCCATCAACTGCTGCATGGGGAAACGTGCACATTTGCTGGGATTTTTCGTACTGAAAAGCAATGCAAGGTAGGTCTGGACAATCCAAAGGTCCCAGGAGTCTTTCCTTGGAAGTCTATTCATCCAGATAGGAAGGAAACTGTCCTTCTGCTCATGTTATGGGGGAAGGTGACCGGCTCTGTTACAACTATTGCACTTGCGATCTTTTTCCACGTGAACTGGGAGCATTTTGGGGCGAAAAGTGTCACGTGTACAGTGCTGAGCACATGAGGGTGCTGCTCGGCTCTCTCCTGGCTCACGTAGCAGCCATGCCATCCCTGCTGGCGCCTGTCATCCCTGCGTCTGGGCTGCAGGAGGGATGGCTTGTTTGCCAGCTCTGGGGACAGAGGCTGTGCCCTCACATCTGGCTGGGTGACTCAGGCTCTGTGCTATCAATAGGAATCAGCGGTGGATGATACAGGGTGTGTGTGTGTGAGGGGGTGTTGTGTGGGGCAGTTTAGGCAGTGCTGTGCCCCATGGGCAGCGCGGGCACCGTCTGGGCAGAGGTGCTAACACAGCATCCCCGCTGCCTGCACTGGCCACCGGCCAAGTGGAAGTTTCCAAGTGGGACCATCCCATCGCTGCAGCCCTGCATCCCTTCATCCCGGCCCCGGGGAGGGGAGGGTCTGGCGACAGGCTGCTCCACTCCCTCTGCATCCCCGTGCCCTGCCTGGGCATTGCCGGGAAGGAAAACTGCTCTTCCAATCCCACCTCTGCTCCTCAGTGGAACCAAGGAGAAGACCCGAGGACATTTTCCCCCTCCTGGGGCAGAGATTTTCACTATCGCTTTCGAGCTGGCAACAGAAATCCTCCTGCTTTGCAGAAGGGGAGGAAGGTGAAGTGGGGGCTCGGTGCCAGGGCCGGCGGCAAAGCTCTCCGACGGGTGGCACGGGGCGAGTGAACGTGTGTGGCGCTCAGGTCCCGCCTGGTAGCAGCAGCAGCCCATGATGCTGTGCTGGGAATGAAGTCAGCCTTCATCAGCCAAATAGTTTATGCATGAATCGAAACTTCAGACCTGGCAGGGTGCGGGGAGGAGTGTGGAGCCGGGGTGGGGGGGAAGGTGCAGGATCTGTGCTTCTTTTAAAATGCTGGAGCCAAGGAAGGAGGAGGGGATAGAGGAAATAGCAGGAAAATAAGCCTGGAGAAGCGAGGAGAGATTTGAGAAGCTGGATGAGTTGTTCGCTCTGTTATTGAGAGGAGCCAAGTTCCTTAAGCATCTCCTCGTGGATATTCAGAGGGAGCTGTGGAGGCTGGAGCGTTCCCCTGGACACTCGCACGCTGTAGCTTTAAGACTGTTTAACAGAGGACTTGGGATTTCCAGTTTTCCTGCGCTTGGAGGAGTATTTCAGGGAGTTACGAGATTTTTTTTTTCGGGTCATGCACCCCCTTTTTCCTTTCTCTCTCTCCATTTTCTTCCTCCCTTACTCTTCCTTTTCATTTCAAAGAGACAAAGCTACTTCAGTTTGGAGCACAAACATATGATCAGCACATGGAAATGTGGTAATTTGGATGCATTCATGATTGCAACAGATTGAAGAAATTAGACCAGACAAAGAGCTTTTTTTGGAAGAGGAGGAGGAGGAGGCAAGGCAAGGAGGGAGGGAGAGTGGGGGAAAGAAGGGGACGCCACCGAAAAAAGGGACGGCCGTGACACGCGGATGCTAAATATATCCCGTAGTAATGGAGAAGGACCGGATTTCAGGTAGGCTATTGATCTTTTAATGTGTTATATTCTCCCTCTGCCCTCCTACCTTTCCAGGAGTTTCTGCACTTTAAGAAGAGAAACTGCCACGCTCCGTGTGGATTTCAGCCGATTCCTTTATTTATTTATTTTTATATTATTTTTTTTGCAACACTTCCTTTCTGCATTTCTTTTTTTTTTCTTTTTTTTCCCCATCCTCCTGAGCCCTCTAGACAGAAGGTGGTTCCAGCAGAAGCCGGGTGGGGGGAAGCGAGAGGGAAGGGAGTGGGGAGGGGGAGAAAGAAACTGCTTTCTAGGTCTGGATTTCATTTGAGCCTCTCTCTTCTCCCCCCTCCCTGCCCCTCCTCTGCTCCCATGTGCCGCTCGGCGCGGGGGGATGAATGCTGAGCCTGTTAGCTCAGAGCTGCGAGCCGGGGAGAGGGAGGAAAATAGCCCAGCTCTTGGCATGGAGACGCATTTCGGCTCAGAAGGTTGGCTCCTGAGTGTGTGTGTGTGTGTGTGTTGTGGTTGAGCTTTCTCTGCTTGCCAAAGGATCTTCCCTTGGCTTTTGCCCTCCCTGGTTGGGCAGGAGTTGCCTGCGTGTCCTTTGGCCATTCCTTGCTTGAAGCTGGAGGTGGTGGCCAAGGACTCCGGTGTGTCCTTCACCTTGCTGGCCACGGGTGGAGGCGTTTGGGTTGGGGGAGAATGCAGGATGGTTTGCGGAGGAATGAATAACTCCATTTAATTCCCCAGCTTCCCTGCAAATCCCGGCTAATGGTGCATGTCTGAGTGGTTCCTAAAGTTGCTCCCGGGTATGCCGAGCCGTCAGGGAGCGATGTTGCAGCTTCTGGGAGATGGCTGTGACTCCGTTTGCAGGGAGAGAAGGGGACAGGCAGGGTGGCGTCACCCACGAGGCTCTGTCCCTGCATGCACAAGCAGGATGACCGGGATTAAAGAGAGAAATATCTGGGCCAAAATGGGCAGACTCGGTGTGCTCACTGCAGCCCGATGGTGGGTCTCCCTCCTCCTGCTGCACAGCAGCCCTGGGAGACCCGAGGCCTCTTCTCCTGGGCGTTCCCAGCTGGCTGCTGGGCATCGGCGCTGGGAGGGAAAACCACAGGGATGAGAGGAAACGCTCAAGCCAGGGTGGAGCGAAACTGTGGCCAGGGAGAGCTGCTCCCATGGTTGGCCTGTACCAGACCCGCGGGGCCACCCTGTCCATGGATGTGCTGAGAGCACCCAGTGTCCCTGGACGAGGACTTACCTTGCAGGAGCATCCTTTGTTCCCCACCACCTCTGGAGAGCGCAGATAGCATCTTCTCGTCTCTCTCTTGCTCCTGCTTTCTCCTCTGCTTTGAGCCACTTCAAAGCATTCCAGAGAGCTGCCCATAACTCAGAGCCTGGTGGGTGTTTCAGCAGCACAGGGTTTTGGGCTGTGCAGGGACATCAGGGAGAGGAGGAAATGGCAGGGACGATTTGGTCCCACCATGGTTTGGCCTCTCCCATCTCCTGTTACATCCTCAGGACCCTGCTGGATCCCCTCCCTCTGTGCAGAGGCAGCGGGGGGGGCTCTGCAAAGGGTTGCTGGTGAGAAAGGGGACCACGTTCTGGGGCTCTTTGTTCCACAAGAGCATCAAAGGTGGGTTTCTCTCAGCCCTTGTGCCCAGGCTGGCTGTCACTGTCTCCCAGGGCGTGCAGCACCTGGGATCCCTGTGGGCAGAAAGACCTCGCACGAGTGTCTTTGTGCAGAGATGGGAGAGCTCTTGCATGTTTGCAAATCCCTGTTGTCCGAGCGCATACGTGTTTCACTGACCTCTGCTGGGACTGGGTGATCGGGATGGGGCTGAGCTGTGGCAGGGACACAGGCAGGACACACCAGTCCTGCTTGGTGGCCCAGGCCAGGTGTAAATAGTCACAGTGTATGTGCCTTATCCTGTGGCGGGGGTTGGTGTGGGATGCTGAACTCGGCCACTCTGCCCTTGGTCAAGCACAAATAGGTTGTGTATTGTGTGGCTCCTCAGAGCCGTGCCACCCATCTCAACAGCGTTTCGGATATGCGGCTCCAGGGTGAAATACAGGATGGGGCAGGAGATGACAGACGGTCTGGTCTTGGGTTTTCTCCACAGGTCCCTGCTTGCAAGGGTCTGGGAAAGCCACTCAGCGGGGCAGCGACAGAGGGAATGCAAAACCCACGTATGGGTGTAGAAGAAAACTGTGCTCAGGGAGATTTGGGATGCAAAAGTGACAATATCACTGGGTCACACTCTTTGCTCCCAGGTCCACAGTAGAGATTCACAGGGCGAGCTGCTCAACTTGCACCAGTTCCACTACCAGCACACGAGCAGGCTGTGCCAGCTGATGTGCCCAGGGGTCTGTGGGGGCCGTGGGCTCTGGCACTGCTGTGCTGGGAGGGCAGAGGAGCAGGGGCAGAGCAGAGCCTGCCCTGGGATGCCCCCTGCCACAGCCAGGCAGGCAGTGCCGCAGGCATGGGCAGCGGGAGGGCAGGGATTCTGGCTTTTTGAGTGACTAACCAAAAGATGACTCAGATGAAAGCAGATCCTTGCAGAGCTGGGGGCCATGTCCCAGTCACTGTTCTGGCCCTGAACGTGCTTTTAATTAATTCTCTGCTGTGGGTGGGAATGGCTGACTCCTGAGCTGAGTGGCTGTGTGGCTCCCGGACAGGGTGAGGGCACCCCAGGGTGGGTGGGAATTTGGTCTGGCCTCCTCTTTGAGGGCTGCTTTCCCACAGCTGCTGGAGCTCAGGATGTTGCATGGGAGACAGGGACCCAGGAAGAGCTGGGGCTTTCTTGCACAAAGCGGTGTCCCCAGCCCAGGATCCCATCTCTGTGGATTCTGGGGGGTGCATCAAAGATGTAAGGTGATGGTGTAGCTCCATGCTGGGTTCACCACCTGATCCGGGACACTGAGGGTCTTCCCTGGTGTCTGTAACAAGGTCCCAGTCTCAGTTTGTGCCTTTGGGGTGCTGGTATACAAAACAGTCTCATATAAATCTACTGAACCCTTTCAGTCTGGTTAAATCAGCTCTCATGCATTTCTACAGGCTAATGCTGCCTGAAAAGCCTCAGCTCTAAATGAATTTGTTTCCAGGCATCACTCTCCAACGGTTTTGGAGCCATGGAGCTGTGCTCTGGGGTGCTGCGTTCCCCACATCTGCCTCTTCTCTCTTCTCTTTGCTAGATTGCTTTGGTGGCAGTGGCCTGGAGATGGCTCTCCTGTCTTTCCTGAGCTGATGGCTCTGTTAACTAGTCCAGATCTTGCTACAAAGCTTTAATTGTTAATATTATGGGGCCCCTTACCTCTTCGTGGTGCCCAGAGCACCCCAGGTGGTGGGGTTTTAGTTACTGTGATGATGGGGTGACAGGATGGGTGCAACCACGATGGGAAAGGAGGTGAATTATTGATGTTGCCTTTAGAATTGCACTCTGAAAACCCATTTTAAGAGTTAACAAATGATGAGTAGGTAATTGTAACACCTGACTGCAATGAGTGGCATGTGTTAGGCAGGGCCCAGCAGCTGGGAGTGCTGTAGGTGTTGGCAAGCAAACTGCTGAGCTCCAGCAGGAAGGATGAGCTGTTTGTTAACCCCTTGGTGAACATTCTTGATCTTTCAGTTACATGTGTATCTGCTGTGGATATATTGGTGTGTGTGTATGGTACAGAGTTTAACATGGTTTCAGACATCATCCTGTGCACTGAAATGGTTCAAGCAGGGAGGAGACAGCCCCTTTGCAGCATGAGGCTTTTGGAGGCTGGACAGGCAGCAGCTCTCAGATGAAGTGCATGGGGGCAGAGCATCTTCAGTGGTCCTCAGAGCCACCTGGGAAGTACCATGTGCCTGGGCTGATCAGTAGGAAAAGAGAGTAGGGACCCTTTTTGGGAATACTGGAGGTATGAAGGGGTTTGGGGAGGGAATGTGCTTGTCTCTTCATTTTTAATTATTTTTTTTTTAATCTTTAAAATATGTGTAGCAGGGCAGAGGGGTTGAGGTTGCTTCCAGTCACTCTATGTATCTTTTCTGTCTCTGCTTTCTTGGCGTCCTTGTTGTTCCTAGTAATTGGCAGATAAAAGCCCGATGTTTCTTTTTAGTGATCTTCTCACAGCTATGCATCTTCTTTTACTAAACATTATTCTTTTTCCTCCGGCTGGCAGAAGGTCACACGTGTGAGATGCCAGATGGGGCATTTACAGTCTGGGTGGTTCTACCTCCTGTTAGATCCCACCATGTTCATCCAGCCCTGGCACCCAGGAGCACCTTCCTGTCTGTCCTGCCTTTGCTGGTGTCTGTTGGTCTGTCCTTAGCCCTGTCTTTGGCCGTCAGTGTCCTACTGCTCGTGTCCCTGCCCTGGAGGCTACAGGGTTGTATGTTGTGTGCTGTAAAAATCACCTGCAGCTGTTTTTTCACCTGAGTTTCTTGTTCGAGCATTTGCCTTTGCCTTAGATGTTGTGTAGTAACCTGTTGTGAGTGCGGGTTTGGGCTTATTTAGCAGTAGGTCTGTGCAAGCCCTCGCTCGGGGAAGGGTTTGGGTCTCGTGGGGTTGTGGAGTGGCCTCTGCAGACGGCTGTGTTCGGTGCTTGGCTGCCTGCTCCTGCCTGGCCAGCGGATGCATTCCCGCAGTTGTCTGAGGCACGTCAAGGTATGAAGCGTTATCCGTTTCCCGATGTCTGCTCTTAAATCTGCTGGAATTTCTGCTCATCTCCATTAAATACAATCCCGTTGTGGGGCACAACTCATCTCTCGCCTGATGGCTGTCATGGTTTCAGCCAAATTTACCAAAACCAGATTGACAGATGGCCCTTCCTCCCCCAAAAAAGAAAAGAAAAGGAAGGGATAAGGAGATTTAGAATGAACTAAACTACTTTAATGATGTATTAATACTAAAATTAAAATAAGAAGAAAATAATGAAATAGAAACCGTATATACAAAACCATATCAAGCTCCCAGGATGACGATTACATCACGAGCAGACATCAGGAAAATTCCCAGACTGGACCAGGTGATGGACAGGAGCTGGATTCTAGATCTGGAGTCAGGAACGCTTGGATCAGGGTCAAAGGCAGACGAACAGACAGGGTCCTCCTTGGACATCGGCCATTGAAGAAAGAGAGTTGACCCTCTGATCCCTCAGCTTTTATACTGAGCGTGATGCGGATGGGATGGAATACCCTGCTGGTCAGTTTGGGTCCCCTGTCCTGACCCCTCCTCCCCACAGGTGTGACTCCTTGATGTTTTTCTGCTTCCCACCCTCCAACGGGGCAAATAATGACATTCCCTGTCCTTGGTTGTTCCAGCAATAAGGATAAGCAAGGGCCTCTCTGCGCCATCCCTTGGTGTAACCAGGTCTTATCACTGGGAGAGTGAACAGTTTCTGAACAAAGTGCTGTTAATTGCAGAGCTTAGTGAGTTAGAAGAGGCCCGGCTAAAAAAGTAAAATTGTAAAACAGAAAATTAGTTCAGTTTACCTCAAACCAGGATGACAGCACAGGGTAACGCTTCTCAACGCCGCTCTGTTGAACTTGGCTAACCCCAGGGCAGGAGCTCCTTTGCTGCCTGCCCTCCTGCTTCGTGCTTTGCTGGATGACTTGGAGCCTCCCAGCAGAGCGATTCCCATGCTGCTGGGGTGAGGGAGGACATTTCTCATGCAAGTCAGGGCGCTTCCAAGGTCCAGCATACCACAATGCTGAGTAGGAGCAAGTACGTAGTAAGGGAAGTATGTCTGGGTCAACACATGTCTTGTGTTGCCTTAATGAGCTCAGAAGCACAATATCTTTGTCCTGTTGGCTTCTCCAGGCAGTACTTCCAGCTGTAACTAATGGACAGGATAAGTTGTTAGAGAGCAGCGATGCTGAGTGCTGCGAGTGCTGTAGTCAGGCTCAGGGCTCTGCAGCCAGACCCAGGCATCATACGGGCAGTAGGGAAGATCCCGATGATTGAGGAGTCCCATTTTAGGGATATAAGAGACCTGAGAAAATCTAGGTGAAATTTCTTGCTCTGCCCCAAATTTTCTGTAAGTCCTTGGGAAAGGGCATTTGTGCTCCCATTATCCTTTGTTTTTTGGGTAAGGATTTGGTGTTTGGGTCTCTGCACCGAAGCTCTCTGTCGGCAAAGCAGGGATGGGTTGCAGCAGTGCCTGCCTGTGGGTGGGAGCAATGCAGCTGGAATCTCAAAGCTGTTCCTACGCTGCAGCAAAGGGAGGTGTGAGCCTCTGAAATGGGTGCGTGTGGTGGAAATGATGCTGTTTCACCTGGACCACTAGACCTTGAGGGCTGCTCTGAACAGCTGATGGAGACAGCATCCTTTATGTACGTGTGTTCTTTGTTTATTCACTGTCTGTGCATAATGTCTCCGTTATGCTGAGTTTTTTGGGCTGTACCCGCTTGCTTCTTCCCAGCAGCTTCTGTTTGCAAGGGCAGCTTCCTTCCTGAGCACCGACACTGAAAATTAATTTTCCCAAGGTCGTCACCGAGTGGGATATGGCACCCGCTCTGCCTCTGCTCTAGCACTTCAGGCTGCTGCCATTATATTTACTTGTGCTGTGCTTGCACCCGGGTACCGCATCCCCGGCACAGCGTGAGCCCTTGCTGCTGGATGAAGCTGCTGTTTGAGTGGCAGGTGAAATGAAACAGCCCTTCAGCACAACATCCAAAAGAGCAATGGGATGCCAGTGCCAAGAGGGTTGTTAGAGGTTTATAAATAGCTCTGTTTTGTGACTCAGGAGAGAATGGACATGATTTTACAGGTGAATAAAATGCATTAGTTTTACAAGCCGTAATCATGCAATAAACCTGAAAGTGCATTTTTTTCATAGAATCACAGAACAGCCTGGGTTGGAAGGGACCTTGAAAGATCCCCTGGACCAGCCTTTTGTGGGAAAAGGAACCTGGATGAGATCATCCAAAACCACATCCAAACACATCTTGAAAACCTCCAGCAATGGGGACTCTACCGTGTCCCTGAGGAGGTTGTTCCAGTGATTGACTGTTCTCACTGTAACAAACCATCTTTCTTGCAGAAAGGAAGATTTTTTTGTTTTAAAATTTTTTTTTCCCCTTGGCCTAGTCCATGTTCATGCAAAGTTGGTGTTACATGTCTGTATTAATTTTGTGATTACATCATAACTTACAAACTAAAGCAGCCCTTCTTGGAGGAAATTCTGTATTCCTGTGAAACCAATTTGGGGAGTGATAAGCATGATTTCTTGGATGCAGAATTTGTGGGGGAGCCTGCCATTAGCTCTGCAACATCTCTGGGTTGCAGTTTTGACCACAAACTGGCAGGAAGCTTGTGGCTTGAGGCTGTGGAAACAAAGATTTGTTTGCATTTTACTCCTGGCTGTCTGATCTGGAAAATTAAACCATATCATCAAGACAATTGAGTTTGATCTCTGGTGAACTGGAGCATAGAAAAACTTATATTTTGGTTCTTTTGCTGTCTGAAACGTTGGTTCTTCAAAATCCTATTGTGTTTGGAGAAGCACGGTCAAGGCACAGGGGTGTGAGCACGCTCTGGTGTGGCTGTTAATGAAGGTACTGGTCTGTGTATTCATAAATTACTGCCCCCCGACTTCCCCTGTGCTGAGTTCACTCTCTGTGTCTCCCCAACCTGGGACAGCATCTGTAGGTGCCTGTGGCACCCCCTTGTTGGCAGCCCATCCTCTGCCAGCTGGCACTGCCTGCTTGTGATGCTCTCTCCTGTCCTTCCCTGTGACTGCAGGAGAGGCTTTTCTTTTATTTTATTAGTTTCAGATGCTCTTTCTTTCCAGTACTTTGAGTTCTTAGTCGTGGTGCTGGAGCAGGGGCTTGGAGGCAGGCAAGACCGACCAGTCACAACAACCTCCTGCAGCGCTAAAGGCTTGGGGGAAGAGCAGTTGGAGCTGCCTGGCAGAAAAAGACCTGGGGGTGTTGGTGGACAACCGGCTAAACGTGAGCCAGCAGTGTGTCCAGGTGGCAAAGAAGGCCACAGCATCCTGGCCTGTATCAGGAACCGTATGGTGAGTAGGACTCAGGAGGTGATTGCCCTCTACTTGGCTCTGGTGAGGCCCCATCTCAAGTACTGTGTTCAGTTTGGGGCTCCTTACCACAAAAAAAGACTTTGAGGTGCTGGAGCGTGTCCAGAAGGGCAACAAAGCTGATGAGGGGTCTGGAGAGTAAGTCTTATGAGGAGAGGCTGAGGGAGCTGGAGGTGTTTTGTATGGAGGAGGCTGAGGGAAGACCTTCTCGCTCTCTACAACTACCTGAAAGAAGGATGTAGCCAGGAGATGTTGGTCTCTTCTCCCAAGGAACAGGTGATGGGACAAGAGGAAATGGCTTCAAGTGGTGCCAGGAGAGGTTAAAATTGGATATCAGGAAATATTTTTACATGGAAAGGGTTGTTAAGCCTTGGAATGGGCTGCCCAAGGAAGTGACTCAAGCACCATTCCTGGAGGTATTTAGAAGATGGGTTGACATAGTGCTTAGTGATGGGTTGTTGTTATTTTGTCAGTTAGGTTGATGGTTGAACTAGATGATCGCAAAGGTCCCTTCCAACCTAGATAATTCTGTGATTCTAAGACCTTGCTGATGAGAAGGGAGGCTGACATGGGGGATTTGAAGGGGTTCAGAGTAGCTGAGCATCTCAGATGAAGCCCAAGATTTTGTCAATGGCAATGCATGTTTCATGCCATCTGGGTAGTTTAGGGGGACAGATGAAAAGAGGTAAAATTCTGAATGCTTGGCAGGGATGCTTGCTTTGAGGAGTACCTGGGAAACTGGAAGAGGGCTCATGGCAAGTTTGGTGGTGCAAAACTGTGGGTTGGGAAACCTGGATGAGGACTCAGATCCAGGCTTTGAACCCAGGGCCATTTCTGCTTTTCCATCGGACTGGTGAGAGTGGCCCTGTTGGTAAGAGGCACACAGCGGTGTGGGTGAGGCTGCTTTCAGTGCCCAGGGTCTGGGATTCTGTCCCTGTGTCACTGACTTGTGTGAGCTACAGCAAGCCACCATCTCCCTGTGTTTTGCTATCTCCAAGGTGTTCACTTGGACTTTGGGGTTTAGGCAGGTCCCTGCGTGAGTCCAGACCCCTCACAGACAGCCTCACCCTGGTCTGTGAGGTTTGTATCTCTGCACCTTGAGAAGCATCTGGTGCTAACTGGTTCATGAGCTGTTTTACCAGCTGGTTCCTGGCTCTCCCCATTCCATAAGCAAAGAGCTTCAAGATCCTCTCATCTAACCAGTGCTGGAGACACAGACCATCATGCTGCCAGTGCCTTGCTGCCCAGCCTGGTGGCTTGGGAGGTTTGTTCCAGCTCATGGTGGTGCTTTCTCCTGCCTGGGCATGTTATGTGTGAGGTGTTCTGTTGCTGATGTTGCTGTGACAGTGCTGTAAGGACCCCAGCTCTGGTTAGAGTTTTTGGATGATGACTGTGGGCTATACTTGGAGACCAAGTCCTGATGACTTGTACAGAGACAGAGTGAATTGTCTGGGGCTGCACAAGTGATCAGTGTCAGATCTCCCACTTCCAGTCCAGAGAGCAGTTTCCTTGACTACGCTGCCTGTAAAGGAGAGAGAAGAACCTATTTTAACTGTTTCTGCTGCCCTTTGCAAACCTATACCCTGTAAAGAGCCTTCAGACCTTCCTTGCTGCTTTTTTAGCACATTATGTGGAGGCCATCCCTGCATAAGAATCATGGAATGGTTAGAGTTAGAAGAAACCTTAAAGATCATCCAGTTCCAACCCCTCTGCCATGGGCAGGGACACCTCCCACCACACCAGGTTGCTCCAAGCCCCGTCCAACCTGGCCTTGAACCCCTCCAGGGATGGGGCAGCCACAGCTTCTCTGTGCAACCTGTTCCAGTGCCTCACCACCCTCACAGCAAACAATTTCTTCCTGATATCTCGTCTAAATCTCCCCTCTTCCAATTTAAAACTGTTACCCCTTGTCCTGTCACTCCACTTCCTGACCAAGAGTCCCTCTCCAGCTCTCCTGTAGACCCCTTTAGGGTCTGGAAGGCTGCTGGACACAGGACTCCAGGTAGGGTCTCATGAGCATAGAGTAGAGGGGGAGAATCATCTTGGTTGGCCTCATTAACCACCTGTGTGCCTCTAAGACGTAGGTACCTGCTGGGGATGGGTAACTGAGGTCCCTGGACTGACTTTGCAAGTCCCCAGATGGAGTCATCCCACGTTTCAAGTGAGGTTACCGGCAGCTGTAATCTCAGCAATCTCTGTGTGCTAAGGGCGGTATCGCCATCTCCAGAGGCTTCAGTCTTACATCTCTTTGACTCATGAGTCACTTCCAGTGACTCATCCCCATCCCCAGGAGTGCCTTGGGGCTGGGAACAGGGTGCCTATGGAGCGGGCAGGGGTGACCTGGTGGGGGGATGATCGTGAGAGCCTGAGGATGCAGCCGGGATGCTCAGCCTCGGGAAGCGGTGGTGCTGGGAAGCAACACCGTGCTCCTTGCTGGAGGGAAGGGAAGGGAAGGGGTGGGAAGGGGTTGTCCACCAGCACCCACCGCCGGCAGGAGATGTGCAGGATGCTGTCCCTTTCCCTCCCAAACCCCAGCTCCGGGGATACCGGGTGCCATTAGGTGGCGGTGTCCGCTTCCCCACCGGCTACCGGAGCGGAGCAGAGCCCAGCCTCGGAGAAGGGTGGGATGTGGTGGGTTCTCCCCCTGCCTGGCCCCCTGCCCCAAAACTCTGCCCCCTCCTCGTATCCTTCATCCCCTGTCCCGGCGGATTCCCCCGGGGAGCTCCCTGCCCCGCCGGCTTGAATGTCACCTCCCATTGCAGGCGTGGGACTGCGGTGGTGTTGAGCTGGAAAAAGGAAAAATAACTGTTGAGGGTTACAGCGGAGGATAGTAAATTTGGATACTTGTATCTACAGGAGGGATTTTTATTCAGGGAAAATAGCTAGATATTTCTCACTATGTTGCTAAAAGCGTCCTGGTGACCTTCTCCTAAAACAGATCGACTTTATGGCACTGCTTTTATTTACCCATGAGTCAGGATTTAAGCTGCACCGGGAGGGAATGACCCCGTGGCAGTTAGAAGCTGGGCTGTTGGAGTCCTTTTCCTGCTCTGCCACTAAATCGCTCCGTATCCTTGCGTAAATCATTTAACACGTGTGCTCTAACTTCCTATATGGAAAATGAGGTGGATGCTTTCCGCAGGCACTTCAGGATCCTCTGCTAGACAGCTGTGAGGGATTTGTCATGATAAAGCTGGGAATTTGACCCTTTTGAGTTGCTGGCACCCCCGTGCGGGGCAGGGATGGGGATCCCCTTGGGGTGGAGGCGAGGGCTGGTGTTAATCTGAGATGTGGGGCTGGGGAGTAGCTGAACATCAGGCATGAACCATTCTCACTGGATCCATCTCTGCTGGGGAGCACAGGCCAAAGAGCAAGAATATGGGATTTATTCCTGGATCCTGTCTGTCCCTGGGTCACCACAGGCACAGCAAGTGCCGGCAGAGCATCCTCTGGAGGGACTCTGGTGATGAGTGGTGTAAAATCACCTGCCAGTGCCATGTTCACAGCTCCAGCGCCACCAAACACCAAATTGTGTGCCTCTGTTGCTCCAATGTAGCTTCAAGAGCTGTCTGACTCACGCCTGGTAACTGGGGAGATGGAAAGGGGCATTAAACCCATTTGTTCTTTGCTGTCTTCTGCTAGTGACCTTCAGCTGAAATCTTTAAACATTGCCCTTCTCCCTCAGGAGATGATCTTCTCCTGGTATAGGGCTGACATTTCCCTCAGTTTGTCCCCCCCACATCCCCTCCCTTGACCCTAAAACATTTGGCAGTCTTGCTTTCTTGCTTTACTTCTCCCCTGTGACTTCTCTCAGTGCTCTGAGGTCAATGGAACTTGGAGCAACGAGGCTGGAGCTGCCACTCTAGAAATGCTGACCGGGAGGACTTGTGCTTAAGTGTTCACTGATTTATCAGGATAGAGGCAGAACAGGCAACCTTGAGAGCAGATGAACTGCTGAGCCAGAAAGCAGAAGGTCTTCAGCACCTAAAATATTTACCATTTCTTTCCTCTCTTGCATTCCAAAGGGTTCAAGTGGAGAGCTGGTCAAACTTAACTTCAGCTGCTTAAAAAGAACTGGTTGACATCTGTATTGACAGCTCCCTGACAGGGCAAGGGGGCTGTTGGAAACTGCCATGTTGGTGAGCGGTTGGTTGGTTGTGTTTTGAAGTGGGTTTTTTCCCAAGAAAACATGAAAAATTCCCAGTGGGTGGAGAGGGAAAGTGAACTATGGAAACTGTGTGTCTCGTGCTCTCGGTTGAAACACACCCTGGGGAAGGCATATCCTCCATAAGAGGAACAGCAGTGTTGGCCACGGACCAGGAAACCCTTCCCTCCCTGCTCCCCTGTGCTGTAGACAGCATTTCCATCCAGAAAGGCTGTTTTTGGTTCCTCTTCTTAGATCTCCTCACCCTTTTGGGGCACCCACTAGAGTTGCCTGTTTAGGTGCAGGTTGAGCTCTGAAGCACTCTCCCATTCGCTCATCAGTATTTTTTTTCCCAGCAGACTAGTGTTACTGGTGGTGCTGGGCTCTATACTCAGGCTATTTACTGGTTGTGTTACGAGGATGCGGGGGATGTTGCTGGATGTCATCAGTGTCAGCTGAGATACACAATTTGGATGTTGGCTCAAGCTTTGCTCTAAAATGACATGGCAAGAGGTGTGTCGTGGCATGGATCTTGTTTTGGCTCACGTGTGTGCAACCAGGACTGTGCCAAAGCTGGGTTGCTGAAACTGGTCTTTCATCTCATAATTGGTCTCTGCATTGGCTAAGACCCACCTCTGGTGTCCTCTCCTCGCTCCTGTTGCTGCTCCGCAGCCCCCTCATTGTGTTGAGGCCGCTCAGAGAGGGGGGCCCTTCGTCTGCAGCTGGAGAGGAAGCTTAATTTTACTCTGTACAAAGGCAAGAAGGGGACAGCCAGCAGCACAGGGGGCAGGGGGGTGGAGGGAGGGGGACGTTCCACAGCAGGCGATGCAGAGGTGGTTCAGTTGCAGAGGATGAAAAGCTGGGAAGCAGCTGCCTGGATATGAGAGCTGCAGATGCGGGGGAAGAAAAGATAGAATATTTTGGAGAAAAGGAGCAGAGAGGCAGAGGGAAGGGGGTATTGGGAAGGATTTGCAGCAGCAGGGGTGGGGACTCAGGCTGAGCTTTCCCTTCCTTGGCTTGATGCCTTCCTTCCCCTCCTCTCGCTGTGTCCGACGTTTTCCTCTTGCAGGCCAGCAGAGACCCCGACCCCGCTCTGTCTCTGGTAAAGCTCAGGCTTGTCTGCTCACCCAGGCTTTGCTCATCTGCCAGGAGCAAAGCAAGAAGAGGTTTGTTTTGCTGCTGGTTACCCGCAGAGCGATGCAGATCCCTCTGTGAATCTAAACAATGGGCAGGCGGCATTTTTCTGCATTGAAAGGGTTCATCATATAGCAGTTATTCATAATTTTTTCTATAAACTCCGTCTGGTACAAGGCTGCATGTTCTCTTGGTGGCTGCCAGCGCCCTGTTTCTGGTCAGAGCCCCTCTGTGCCCTGGCAGCAGCGAGCAGCAAGCATTGCACAACAGAAATCATGGGAAATCCAGTTCTTCGTCCAATGTACTGTTCAAAGGCACCTTGGTTACACTCAGGATGTTCTGCTGACAGATTTTCCCATGAAATAAAAAATCCCAACCACTAACTGTTGACAAACAAATGTATCTGATGTACTGTCAAACTTCACTGCTGCTGGCTTAAAACCTGGAGGGCATGGCAGGGTGAAACCAAGGATAGCTTTAGGGGCCAGTTGCCTGAACTTTAACAGAAGTTCATGCCATGTTTGGAGTTGAAATTCAGGTTGCTGCTTCTCCCACCTACAGTACCCACATCCCTTCAGGAGCGATGCGTGGTGCCGTGTGGCTGGGAAGGACCATAGAGGGGAGATTTATATTGGATATTAGGAAGAAATTCTTTACTGTGAGGGTGGTGAGGGCACTGGAACAGGTTGCTCAGAGAAGCTGTGGCTGCCCCATCCCTGGAGGGGTTCAAGGCCAGGCTGGACGGGGCTTGGAGCAACCTGCTCTTGTGGGAGGTGTCCTTGCCCATGGCAGGGGGGTTGGAACTGGATGATCTTTAAGGTCCCTTCCACCTCTAACCATTCTATGATTCTGGGACCAGCAGAAGCAGGACTGTTCCCTAATTACCTCTGGCCATCTGGGAGAAGCTATTTGAGTTAATTGAACCGTCTCTCGTACTTTCTATTTAAACAGTAAATAGTAATTGCATTAAACCCAGTGTCTGTGGCAATATGCGTGAGGATGACTAAGATGGTGCATGATGCTTGGAGGCATCACCTCCATCATGTACCTCTGCTGTTCCCACCTCTGCCTGTCCCAAGGTCCCCAGCTCCCAGTGACTGTCACACATGTCCCTCTGATCGCTTTAGGTCTTGGTTCCCAGGTCTCTGACTTGGCTCTTTGCTGCTGCTTGGATTGTTTAAGTCTCTTTCTTGTCGTTAGGAAAGCAAATTAATGTCAAGGGCTGGCAGTATCTGTAAAGCTGCTTTCTGGGACTGACTGTTGCTCGCAAGTGAGTTTGAGACATTTTCTTTATTATTTTTTTAAAGCAGATATGGCAGATCTATTAAAATAACCCATCAAAAATATCCACTTCATAGCCCTCTCATTCATATTGCATTGACTTACACAATAAAGTCAGGCTGATTTTCAGTTCTCTTCCTGGCTTGGAAAAGAAACTACTTTAAAAACAAACAACAAACCTGGCGTTTTCCAGCAGAGATGCAGTATTTGCTCTGTGGGGAGCTGGGCTCGCTCAGGAAATACTGGAAGTGGCCCTTTGGATTTAATACCTTGCTCATCAGCTGTATCTGTGAGCAGGAACATCTTATGCTCCAAGGGCTTTACTGTTTTCCATTAAATAGGAAGTCGCCCTTTTAGTATTATGAGTTAAGGGCAGATACTGGACTGACGTGGGCTGTCAGAGCTCCACCAGCTCCAGCAGATGAAAGTATGTTCCCTCGCAATCCTGCTGCGCTTGGCGTTTTCCTAGGGTTATATAAACATCCCTCTTTTATAGATGGGGCCAGGACATACGATCTGCAAATTGCTGACAGTCCCGGGCAAGATGCCGGGCTGTACCAGGAGCTTTGGTGTCCCTGTGTCATCGAGGAGGGATGGAAGCCACCTCCAGCAGAGCAAAGCCCACCAAGACCCCTCTGCAGGGTGGGTGCTGTAGCTTTGGGTCCTCCCAGAGCCTTCTGCTGCTGAAGAAGTTTCAGGCACATCAAGAGGTTGGAGGCAGCAGGGCTGAGGGTACCTGCGCTGCAAAAATCGTCCTCAGGAGTTTTAACTTGCTTGTGTGGTTCCAGCTGAGGCCTCTCGCTTATTTCTCTTTGCCTCAACCAGTTGCAGATGTGACTTTCCACCGGTTTGGGATGCTGCAGGAACTGGACCTGCACACCCACAGCACCACCATTGGGTTTTTCATCTCTAGGAAGGTGAAGGAGATGAGATTTACCTCCATGCTGGCAAACCTCTGGGAGCTTCTGGGGGATGTGGGGAGTGGGAAAGGGGAGGAGGAGGACTTCGGCTTTGGGGAGATGAGTTTCATGGGTTTGCCATGAGTCCAGGGCACTTTGTGTTTTTCAGGGGCCTGAGGGAAGAAGATTAGCAATAAATCTGAGTCATAAATTACAGTCCCTTGCCCTTCTAGTGATTTTTTTGACACACTGTGCTTTTTTGACAACAAATGCAGCAACAGGCTGCAATCCACAAGGACTTTTCTTGGCTCTCAAGTTGAGAAAGCACTCGCTCCAAGCGGGCTTGGCTGTAAGGAACTTCCAGCTCTGGGCCTGAAGGTCAGAGGGGAAAGGAAGCAAAAGCACAGAAAACGCCTTGTGGGGCTCTTTCATTGCCAGGCTGGGAGATTTTGTTGTCCTCAGAACTGAGCTCTGGGAAGCCTGAGAGGTGATGCTGTGGCTGCTCCTACAGGACCTTCCAATGCCACAGCTCCCTCAGGAGAGGCACCCAAGGGAAGCACAGACCGAGTATCTCCTGTAAATCCCTAACAGGTCTAACTGCTGGGGCTGGAAATTCTTCCTGGGATCTGGTGTGGGCTGGGGGCTGATAGATATCCAGTCTCTCTTTGTATGTGGCATCATCATGTAAAAGATCAGGAGTGGTAATGAGATACTAAAAGATCCCATCTTTGGGATGGGAAACTTTTCAGGAAGCCCCAGACAGGATGGGACATTGCACATTCTGTCTGGCCTGGGATGTTTCTCCCTGGGAGGTGCCCAGTTCTTCCTCTCTTAAGAATCCTCCTGCTGCATAAGGTGACAAACTGACAGCTGTGCCCCTTCCACCTGCGGTCAGACTTTCCTTGGCAACCCCCTGGCTGTGCCTTGGTGTGTCGGTGCTGTGGCTGGTTCCAGTTGCTGTTCCCTTCTAAGATGTGGCTTTTATTTCACTTTGTCAGCCTTCCTCAAGTTTTGCCAGCTCTTCTCTCTATTAGCTAGTAGATCACTAGATGTAGAAGGAAAGCACTGCATTCAAAATGCCTTTTTAATGCCAAATGTAGGCAAATAAAGAGAATTGTTTAATGGAAGCAATCTGCCTGTGAGTAACACACATCGCTAGGGGTGTGTGGAAGGAGACTGCCTGGTCTTCAGGATGGGGATGGGTTGTCTTTGTGTTTTCAAGTCCACAGATGCTCAGCATATCTGGCATGCGAGAGCTGGGCTGGACTATTTGCCTTCTTTAGCAACTGGAAGTGATCCAGCCTGCCAGTTCCTGCAAGCTCATCCTGTGGTTTAGTGGATAATACTGGTCCTTGTTCAACTCCCACGCTTTTCTGCCTTGCAAAGGGGCAGGGAAGAGTTTGCAGACCTTTTACTGTGCAGGGATCCCAGCTCCTCACTGGAAGGCGGCGTGATGAATATTCATCGTGCTGTGGAGTGCTTGCTCCATTGTTTTAATAAAAAGTTTATTGTTACACAGGAATGACCAGAAAAATCGTGGCAGGTCGCAGCTGGTCAGCATGTATTAAATGATGTAGGGTGATGGCAATAATTCAGGAGAAAGGGTTGTTTCTTTGAATTTGGTGCAACGTTCTCACAGCAGCTTGGCTTCTGCTGATGTTGTCTCTTCTGCCAGGACGAGTGTGTGGTGTCTCTTCTTGTGCAGTTGACTATAATCAACACAAGGTTGACCCAGCTCAGAGAGCAGGAGCTACACAAACCTGCCTTTTCTCAAGCAATCAGCAAAGCTGCTGGGCAGTACAAATCAAAGTGACAGCCAAGTCAAGACCCATCGGCTAGAGATGAGCCTGGAGGCTTTGTGCTGGGACTGCACCAACGTGACTGAAAGCAAATCTAAGTGTCCCAAACCGAACGTTATTCTCAGCAAAATGAGGACAGTCTGATGCTGTTGCTGGTGTGTTTGTGCCACAGCTAATGAGCAGCTCAGCACGGTCAGCGAGGCTGTTCCTTGTCCACAGAGCAGAGGTGAGATAGCCCATCTCTGAGAGGTGCAGGAGGGCCTCTGTGAGCAAGAGGTGACGTTGGGTTTCAGTGCTAGGATGTCCCCCAGCCTCTCTGCCCAGAGAGACAGTGAGGTGCAGGTGTATCCCCTGGACAGGGTGGAGAAATAGCTGTTCGTGTCCCAGAGTTTGTTTCAGGTGGGTCTCATCAAAGCTGTGAAAGGCTGAAGCTTTTAGCCATGGCTGATATAAAGGTGCTGTATCTGCAGAACACCGCTGGCTTCCATCTGTGCATTAAACTGATATGGTGTTGGGGGATATGGTGTAGGGGAGAACTTTGTAGCATGGGGTTGATGGTTGGACTCGATGATCCCAAGGGTCTTTTCCAACCTGAATGATTCTATACTTCTAAACTGATGAAAGTGTTTAACGAAGACAGGACGGAGGTTTCACCGAGGAGCAGAACGGCACAGAACAGAGTGGAATTTGCAAGCGAGCCCTGCTATTCTGCCCGTGCTCCCACCTCACCTAAATCTAGGGGTTTATAGAAGATAGATGAGGTGAGCAGATTTTAGTACGAATGTGGCTGGCAGCAGACGCAGATCATGGATTAAACATGTGCGTTGCAAGAAAGGGGCTTTCTTGAAGCAGACAGAGGGGCCTGCTGTTGCCGTGCAGCCCTATTCATCTCCAGCTCTGATGCTAACATCATTATCAACATGTTTATATGAAGCTTGGCTGCAAAATGGCTCATCATCCCCAAGTTTTTTCAAGCAAGGCTGTAGCTTTACTAAATACTCCTTTTATTGTGCTGCCAGGGGCTCTCCCAGAGGCCAGCAAAGGAGGTGGCCTGCTTGGCCACAGTGATATCTGGACCGGAGGTTCAATTCCCTTGTGTCTTAAATCTGTCTGCAGGCTGGCAAGCGACCAAGTGGGCATCTCTTTCTCCAAGTAATTGACTGCTTCTGCGCACATCAGCCTCTGGCTGCTTCCACGATGCCTGGCTCGCCAGTGTTGCAGGAGAACACATCTGCCATGGCACTTTCAAACCTCGCTGAGTGCCTGGACCGTGCCAGGAGATGTCAAAGACAGGGACAACCCAACCCTGGTTCTACATCAGGTCACTGTCCTTGGCTTTGAGTGAGCACCTAGAGCTGCTCTGGGCTGTTCGTGCTTCTCTGCAGTGTATGAAATAGACTATCCTCCAGCTGGCTCCACAACCAAAGCATTGTGGAGAAGATTCTTTTGGAAACCACCTACAGAAGTGGAGCTGGAGCTGCAGACAGTCCCTGGCAGGGGATGGGCAGACCTGTGGCTGGAGGGGCTGGAGCTGATGGACACGGTGTGCATCTGTGGAGTCGTTAAGGGTCCTTCTTCTTGTGGGAGGGTGCTGCTGATACATCGAGGCTCTGTTTCTGCAGATGAGCCGTTCCCCAAGGGCCTGAGTGCTGCATGGAGTTTATTTGACTCTCAGGAATGTCATCTGGTTGTTAAACTAACCAAATTGGGGGTGCTGTGGTGCAGGGTGGGGGGTTTCTGGAGGCTGGGGAAGGAGAAGGAAGGTGGGCTTTACTCACAGAGCTTTACCTACCCACAGAGCTCAGGCCTGGCAGTTTATTCCCTTGTGTTAACATAAGCAGGGCTGTGTTGGTCTTGGTCATGGTTACTTGTCTGGGAATAACACTATCTCTTGAGCTTAGAGACACTGCCAGACCCTGCTGAAGGAGAGGCTGATGCCTAATGCGTGCAGCACTTTCCTCCTGTCATTCCTTTATAAGGAAAAACATTTCAGATTTCATTTCTACCTTATTTTAACTTCTTGTAAACAAGGGCAGTTTTAATTCTGTCAGTGGAACATCTAGTCCACCGCTCCCTGACCTGCTGTAGTTATTATAGGCTCTAGCACTGCAAATTAAGATGAAGTAGGCACAAAAAAAAGTCAGTGAGGTGAGGCTGAGCTCACTGAAGAGCATGCAAGGTGGGGAGGTGGGCAGAGACAGCCTGCCTGGAGTCTGGAGATGGCAGAGGTGATAACAGAAAGTGAGCACCAGACGGACTTCACTTTGTGGTGTGACTTAGTCTGGTGGCCACAACTCATCAGAAGGGCTGTTCTCCTTTCCCTGTTGGGCTTGGCCGCAGCGGTTATGGGTGCCCAGGATGGGTTGTGTGTGGGTGGATGTAACCCAGCCCTGGCCATCACTGCAAGGGAGCAGCCCCAGCTCTGCTCATTCAGGACATTTCAGCTCATTTGGAGTCTGCTAGTCCTCCTTTAAAGCCCAAAGTGGCAGAGGTAATTGCCCATCAGCCTGCAGCCAGATGCTTTATCCAACTGCCCAGGGACAGGCTGTGTCCTGCAGCTGATGGCAACGCAGATGCTGCTGAAGCCTTTCTGAGCCCCCTGGTCCAGCACCCCCAAACTCAGCCCATCTCCATCCAGGGTTTTGCTGTCTGTGCTGCTTGTCAGGGGTGATGCCAGAGGGGGAGTTTCCCTCCCCCTCTTACTGCTGGCTGGAAATCTCCTCCTCTCCCTTCTGGCTTGATGCCGGCTCTCTCTCTGGCTGGTGCTCTGCCCCCAGCACGTTCACGGGCCCCTTTGCCATTTAGGGCAAACACTGGATGGCCCCAGCTTTTGGCCTGCTTGCAGCACATCTCCCAGCTGACCTTTTTCTTTTTCTTTTTTTTTAATTTTGGATCCTCTTTTGTTTCTGGAGGCTGAAATCTGCAGCATCCCCCAGCCGCGTGTTGCTGGCTGTGGCTCGTGCCGAGAGATAACTCTTGGAAAGCTGCGCTGGGGATGGGGGGAAGCCCAAGGTTGTCCTGCCCTGGATGAGGCTTGATGTTGACAGGTTCTTCTAGAAGACAGGGTGAGCCTGAGGGTGATGGTGACAGCGTCAGGTCCCTCCTGCAGTAATGATTTAATCTCAGCAGAAAGAAGTGCCCTGTGGCGGGGAGCCCTCGGGCAGGGAGCTGTGCAGGGCTGAGGCAGAAGCGGCGACACGTGAGCAGAAGGAAATTCCCCTGAAATCTTACATGCTGAATTGAGATTTTTATTTCTTTTGTGGGGTTTTTTGTTTGTTTGTTTGTTTGTTTAAAAAAAAAAAAAATCCAGATTTTTAAATCATCTGTGCAACTTCAGCATCTGAAGAAGGGGCTGAGCCTGTGCTAGCAGCTCTGGGTGACCGAGGTGTGGTGGGAAGCAAAGGATGGTGTGCTGGGAGCTGATGGGTGGTCTGGCTAGAGGGGCCTTTGGGTCCCCTTTGCCCTTCCCTGTTTTTCCAGAAGGAGAGGGGTGCCTGGGCTGCCCCCTCCTGCATTTGGGGCAAATCCCTTGAACACACAGCTAGGTGATGCTGCATTAGTGCTGCCCAGCACAGCCCAGCTAGCTGGGACCCTGCAGCCAGTGTGGTTATACTGGGATCTGGGGGTTACCTCGTGTCTTTTGTGTAATCCTGAAAGAGACGTAGGGAACTTCTCAAGTGGACAATTTAATGAGATGTAAAAACCCAAGGCAGACCCTGCCTTTGCTGGTGGCAGCTGGGGTCCCTTCTCAGGTCCAGGCTGGCCTGTCTGTGTTACCTGGAGTTCTGTCTCCAGCTCTGGAGTCCTCAACATAGAAAGGACATAAAACTGTTGGAATGGGTCCAGCGGAGGGCCACCAAGNTCCCATTTGCACTACCCGAGCCTAGAAATTTAATAGCACTGATCTCACCTGATTTTATGTCTGTGCCCGTGTTGGACCTATCAAGCTCACCTGGGCAGCAGCAGTTCAGCTGGTGGAGCAGTGGGCATGATCCTCTGGCAAGACCACCCCAGGGTGATGCTGAGGCACCCACATTCCCACCCACATGGAGATAGGAGTGCACAGCCCATGGATTTTTGGCAGCAATGCCTGCGGATGCTTCCCATCCCTGCCTGGTGGAGCTTGGAGCAAAGGGGAAGCCGCCAGCAGTGCTCGGTGCTGCACAGACACCCACTGCTGCCCCTTGGCATGGCTGCTGGTAGTTTCACTGGCATTTACCAAAACCTTTAAAAGGGAAGGAAAACTGTGGTCATTCTTCTTCTCCTTCCTTTTCGCCTGTCCTTGTGTCCTTCTCCCACCCCGTGGTGAGCTCCTGTGCTATGTCCGTGCTGCCTGGAGGAAACTGAGTGGGTGTGGGGCTGCGGCTCCATCTGGGAATTAGTCTTATCAAACTGGTTTATGTCAAAAAGGAATAATAATAATAATAATAAAAACCTTTGATGGGAGACCAGGAGGTACAGCTGCTCCTGAGGCCTGACCTACAGCTTGTGGCACTTCCTGAGCCTTTACAGAGAGTTTTTGGGTCCTTGTGCTGCGGCAGATTTTGGTGTGTGCCCAAAATATCTTGGAGGAGCAGGGAGAAATGACCAGGGGCTGGCGTAGGGAGCACAAGCTGCTGGAAATGTCTCGCTGAGGAGCAGGGTTGAAATATAAGAAAAGCAAGTTTCCTGCCACGAGCTGGTATATTTTATGACTGGAAAGTTTTGGGTTGAAAAGGTCGTGAGCAGGCGGCTGAGGGAGCAGCGGAGGCAGCGGCTGTAAAAGCCACTTTCCCGACCCAGCAGCAGGGACGGGGGGGCTCCACAGGGCTCCGGTGGCCCCGGGTGATGGGAGAGGGATGGTGAGCACTGCAGGGATGAAGGATGGGACCTAAGGCAGCCAGAGTGTGTGGGATGTAGTGGGATTTGCACCCAGGGGAGGGGGGGCGGGCTCAGTGTGGGGAGCCCACGTTGTTCCTGCCTCCTCCCTGTGCTGTGTGGGGATGGAGTTTCCAGCCTTGCCTTGGACACCACGTGAAAATGAGCCGTGCACATCTGGAAGTGGAGTGAGTGCATGCGCATAGCGCTGCCAATTTATTTATTCCTGCAAATTCTCCCTCTAATTAGGGGCTGCTGGGAAGCTTGCAGTGATGGTAATAGCCTCCTTCCAAGGGGTTCAGCGTTCTGGCTGACCCTCGCCTCCTCTTTTTCCCCCCCATAGCATGCAGGCAGTGGAAATGCGGGGGATGGAGTGGAGGGGGAAGGAGGTCTGCCCTACCTTGAGGTCAAGGCACTGCAGTTTCTTCTGGAGCCAGAGGCACCCTCCGCCGCACGGGACGGCTTCGTGATGGAAACATGCTGAGCCCTGTGTGTGTGTTAAACTCATCAGAGGATGAGCAAGGTTTCTGAAGCCTCTCATTTCTATTAAAACGTGTGCGCTGTCACGCAAGGCTGGGCTTTGTGCCTGTCTTGGTCTTAACGTTAAATTGCAGTAATTGATTATTAATATTTTTCAAACTAATTAAAGTAATTAAGTCGGGTTTCTGCTTGGAATCCTAAACTGCACCTCCCGGTTTCTTAGGAAAGTCTGACCCGAAACTTAGTGAGAAGAACAAGGGTATGAGACTGAGTTTGTTTTAACCGTGTGAGGTTTGGGCAGATGCAGTTCCTGATCCTCTTTCCATTTCCTTCCCCTGCCGCCGACCGTCCTTTGCCGTTTAATCGTCACCAGGGAGTTGTTCTTCCCTTCCCTTCCCCAGCACGGGGGCTGCCAGCCCGCTCCACCGGTGGGGTGAGCACCCCCCCTGCCCTCCTGGGAGCACAGGGGCAGCTGGACCCGTGCTTGGTTGGGACTGGGAAGGTGTGTCTGGCCCTGGCTCGGGATGGCGTTTCCCTTTCCAGGCTCCCAGCACACACAATGGCCGGAATCGCCGCCTCAGCGTGAAAGGCTTCAAACTGGGCTCTGCTGTGGGGTCGGTGGGGTCTGTGATGAGCTCACCCCACGCGTAACAGATCACCGGGTAAATGGGCAAATTGGTTGTTGGAGCTGACGAGGCTCTGAGTGCTCAGGAGGGTGTTTGTGGGACCAGAGCTCAGCCCTCCCAGCCCGGTCAAGTGCTGCTGGATCTGAGCACCGTGGGTTCTAACCTGCAGCATCCTTCCCACTGGCAGGATTGGGACTGGGGGGCTGGTTTGAATCCCACCTTAGCACTGGTGTAAACCCAGGGTGGCTTCATCAGTCCGCACAGAGGTAGGGGAGGCACTGGGGACCATCAGGAATTTGCACACATGAGGAGCAGGAAAGTCTCAGCTCTGTTTGAAGATGAGCAGGGTAAGAGGATGGATCTTGGTCCTCTGATTGTCCTACTTGGTGTAACCACACGCGATACGTTCCCTTGTCCTGGTTGAGAACAAGCCAGTACCTACTCTGCATGCTGACTTAACGGGGTTAAACCTAAGATGAACTTAAACCTTGATCTTCATGGCTATCTCCCTGCCGGAGATGGCTGCAGGGACCCTGTGTCTGTGGTTCTTCGTCCACCCACCCAACTCTGATGGGGGCTCTCAGCTCCGGGGTTGTCCCAGAACACCAAGTACACCAAGTTTGCTGTTTCTTCTGTTTGTGCAGTGAATGTCTGAGAAGCTGTAGCCTCAGGGAACCATCTCCTTCCTCATGTCACACTGTATTTCCTACAAGCAGCCGTGCCCCACCTTGAAACCCGTTTTGCTTTTTACTCCCTTGATTTCACAGCAGTCTCTTTATATCTCTCATCACTAGCTGGTAAAAACTTCTCATTTCCAGCTCTTACTGACCTATTTATACCATAACCATGTTTGGGTTTGGATTGGGGTTTTTTTTGTTTTTTTTTTTTGGTTCCCTTGGCAACAGTGATCTTTGCCCGCAGCAGCTCTCCCCTGTGGTGCATCTGTGTGTGATGCTTCTAGCAGCCCCATCCCCTCTCCACCATCATTTCTGCTTGCTTTTACTGATGCTGGGTGGCCAGGGTGACTCGAGACGGAGCAGTAGTGATTTCTGCTTTTCTGCTGAAAGTATCTTACTTACTAAGTTTTAGGAGTGAGCTTCCTTGGGCTGCATGGTGTTGGTGGCTCACAGTCACCGGTGCAGCGAGGTCCCTCCTGCTGATGGGCTTTTTATGAGGAAAGACTTTATTAAAAGCCCTTCGGGTTCTGAGCCCTTCCGTCATTCTGCCAGATTCCATCCTATTTCTGTCATCCAGTCTTCAAAGTTATCTGACCCTTTCTGTGCAGTCCCCCTGGCTCTGCATTTGTACCAATGGCTGTGTAGCTCTGTGGCACCAAGGGATGAGATCCTTTAACAAGAAAAACAGTCAATTATCCAGAAATCTCGAATCAGCAAACCTATTTTGATTTAAAAAAAAAAACAAACAAACAACTTTTCCCATGGTCTTGGTTTCCTTGCAAAGGAAGGGAAGTGTGACCAGCACTGAAGTGTGGCCGTCCTTGCCGTATTTCCTACTCCTTTGGAAGCAGGAAGAGCCTGAAGTCTTGGGAAAGAGCCTTTTTTTTTTTCCCTGACAATTCCTGCATAATCAACAGGGCTGGATTCATGCCGTCATCTACATGAAAGCGTGGGTGGAGATGATGGGAACTGCGTCTCTGGTTTTCCTTCCAGAGCCTGGTCCCTGTCCCCAGCCAGTAACGCTGGCACTTCTCAAGGACCTGGGGCCGGGTTCGGCACTGCTCACCACCACAGCCAGCTCTGCTCTTATTGCTTGCCAGTTCCCCATTTCTGAGTGATGGTGGTTACACGCCTCAGTTTCCCTACCTGTGATACCAAGATCATTGAGCTGCTTCTTAATGGATTTAGAAATCAAAGTGGGTTTTGGGCAGAAGAACAAGAATTTGGAAGGTGCAGAGAGCAGAGGAGCGGAAGAGAAGGAAATTGCAACAGCCTCTTTTTTTTTGAGCTTAGAATGAAGAGATGTGACTCACCATTCCCTCACTTCAAAATCTGCCCTGTCTGGGTCATTTCATGCCTGTTTCCACCTGTTACCCTGCATTGATGCAGCCAAATGGGCACCAATGCCAGCTGCCAACAGGTGAGTTGATGGTGCAGCCAGTGTTGCCCTGTGCTGAATTTGGCTTGAAGTGATGCTGTGAAGATGCTGGACCACCATGGATGTTGGGGGTTGGTGTTGCATGGTGCAAGCACGCACTGCACCTACCCAGAAAGGCTGGAAAGGGTGTTTTGTGTGTGATTGGCAGCAAGAAAACTAATTTGGACTCACAACAGAAACATTAGATGGTTAAGAACAATATTTAACCGCTCCTACATAGTACTTTTGGTCAGTAATTCTCAAAGCACTTTATAGACCAAGCTAGAATCAATGAAGAGAGCTTTGTTTTCTAATTAAAATAGGCGGAGGAAAGGGAAGATGCTCTGGATGAATTACCTGCTTTTGTGTAGGAGATAATTTAAGATTCAGGTAGCCACAATGACTCATGCCACCTAGTCTAACCGAGCCTGATGCTCATGACTGCAGCAGATCATGAGACTGATACGAGCTGCATGGGTTCAGAAAACCCTTGACTTGTGGGAGGAAGAAAATCTGCCTGAAAAACTACATTCTTAGCAGCTTGCAAAGAAACTGTACAGTGCTGTTTAAAATGCATGTGGATAGGAAAGTCCCTCTTCTGCCTTAGCCTGTCTTGATAAGGGATCTTCTAACACTGATACCTACCATCTCCTTGGGGGTTTTTCTCTCCTGTGTTTATTTTTCTTCCTTGAAGTGACTTTCTAGATCTGCTCTGTGTGGCGGTCCCTCCACACCCATATCAGGGCAGTGACTGAGACTGGCTGCTTCTGGAGGAGGTTGTGCTGTGATCTGGAGAAACCCTCAAGGTTCCTGGAGGGCAGGAGAGCCCAGAGTCAAGGTACCGAGAGGACAAGAGCTAAGGTTTCTTGTATCTGCCAGCTATCAAGGTATCAAGCTGGTTTGAGCTTGGTATCTGTAACTAAGTGATCAGCAGATTTTACAGACTGCCTTTTTGGGGGCAGGAAATTGCTACTAGGCCAACAAAACAACTTTGCAGGAAGCTCATTGCTCATCTGAAGAGCAGAGTGATGGTGAAGGAGAAAAGGCTGGGCAGTCAGTGGCCTCGGTGGCCTGGGTTAGTAAGGAAACAAGGAATATTTCCACAATAACGTAATAGAGTAAGGAAAGTTGTTTACTTAAAGCCATCCTGCAGCCAGTGGTTTGCACAACAGTGATTGTGTCTTGGACAGCAGTTGCTGTGTAAAGTATCTTGAGGGTCTCAGCTGGGCAGGAGCTTGAGGTGAGTCCTCTGATACAATAAAAACAGTGAGACCCTTGGTTGTGTAAGCAAGGGGAGCAGCAAGCGAGGGAGGAGATGTGATCTGCTCTCTTTGTTTGGAGAAAATGACTTCTCTCTCATTATTAAAATAAAAAATCCAATGGCATACGTGCTTGAAAGGTTGGAAGAAAGGAGCAGGAAAGCCAGATAAGGGACCAAGGGACTGGAGAAAATACTGATGCAAAGAACAGAAGGAGCAGAACTCGATTAGTTTATCAAAGGGAATGTAGGTGACGTGATCAGTGTGGGAGATCTCTCATCAGGAGAAGGCTCAGGATCGTAAATCTCCTTGATCTACTAGACATGGGCAAAGCAGGGCCTGTGCCCAAACTGTATTTGGATGAGCAGTACGACACAGGCTTGAACCCCAGAAACAAATTTCAGGGGACGTGATGGGTTCTTCATCCCTCTGGGGTAGGTGCTTTGCTCCCCAGGTTTGCCCACCTTTCTCAGAGAAGCATTTAGCCACACACAAGCTTTTGGGTTCAGGAAATGGTGTTTAGTTGTTATGTGCAGACTGGGTAAGTGGTTTCTTTTGGTCTTGTGCTCTCATAAAGCCATGCCTCTGACTGTGGCTAAATCAGATAAAGGTGCAAGAAAATCTCCAGGAAAGAGAAAGATGGGCTTATCTCCCCAGAAGAAAGCTTGCTCCTTCTCTCCTAGCAGGCACTTGGGTTATGTGCTGTGGGGTGAGTTGTTTACATACCTTCCTGCTTTAAATATTTACTATTAGAGCTCTGGATATTCTTGTTATTCTTTGATTGCTGTACTTTTCCATCTTCCTCTACACCTCTCAGTGCCTTAGGTGCACATGGGTGCAATATTAACCAGGTGGTTTTAATGAAAATGAACTCCTACTTATAGTCCGGATATTTTATTTCACACGTCTCGGGGCTCTCCTCTAGGCCTGTTGATTTGCTAAACCTTTATTAGATCCAGGATGATAGTGTCGTCTTTGCTGAGGAAAGGCAGAGTGACCCACAGAACTGGGACTGAACCAAACTGCCTGAAAATCTTCCACTGAAGAACCTCTTCTGCTGAAGAACTTTGAGGTTCTTCACCAGCTTCATGAGACTGGCAGATGTCATCATGACACTCATTTACAGTCCATCAAACAATAGGGTTTTTTATTCTAGTGGTTTACTTTCTGCCTCTGGTTGACCTCAAAAACATCCCCATCGCAGTGCTACACCGATCCCTGTGTGACCTAACTCAGACAGTTCAAGGGTTTGCAAAGGGGGAGGCTGATTGTCAAAGTTGTGTGCAGTCCTTCAGATTGACCCTATTGCTTTTCTCAATCTTTTTTTAACAACATTGGATTTCAGTTTGTCTTGCTTAGCTCATTCCCTCCTGCCCCCTTAAACCCACTCTACAACCTTGTGATGAGAATGTTTGAGTTTAACACCCCGAAATGGGCTCTGTAAGAGGCTAATGTAGGTTCTGATCCTCCTGCAAGGGAGTTATGGACAGTTTTTAAGCACTGTAGCGTTCTCCTGGCTCAGTAACTAAGGTTAATTATTGGCAGCTACATTTTTACCTGCCTGAGACTGGTTGTGGATGAGACCCGCATACGGGTGCTTGAGAAGAGAAATAAATCTGCTTTCTTTTGAAAAATCGATGCCACCGATGTCGGTCAGCCAGCATGTGTGGCAGTCGTGTCGAGTGGCTGTGGGGACAGCAGGGACACGACACCCGTGCGCTCAGCTCGGCGGCACAAGCGCTGCAGGTCCCTGTTTGTTCCGTTCTCCTCAGTGTCACCTGGGATTCAGGGAGATGTGCACCGGTGGCTTTGGGGACAGTGTAGTGCACAGGGAAGTATTTACGTGTCCGTATTACAAATGCACAGAGACACAAAGCCCTTTCCTCTCTGCACTGCTGTGGTGCGTTGGTTTCTGACACAGCACCGAGCGCTGCTCACTGTGAGAGGGGAGGAAAACCACCGTACCTGCCTTAAAACACCCTGCTTCTGCTCAAAAGGTGCATTCTCAAGCCTAAGCAAGCAGTTCTCATGTTTTAAAGCAGTGCCTTTCCTCGGATTGAAACCTCAAGCTGCTAACAGCATGGAAAAACCTGGAACTTCTCAAGTCCGGGAAACTGGTGCCGTTGGTTTCGTTTTCTTGTTCACGTCCGCTCCTGGGGAGTCTGTGCTGTTTGCAGACTTTGGAAGTGTCCAATTAAAAGTGTGAAAGAGATGATGAAGCAGGTACTTTCAGCATTAATAGACAGTAACAGCACTACAGTTTTGCATAATTTTTCTTTATGGGCCACCCAAAGTGAACTAAAACCTCAGCCTATTAATTCTTCATTTCCTGTTGATGTGCCTGGACACATTTCAGTGCGGATCATCGCTTTTAAATGATGCTACTGCTACAACACAGGGCGGGGAGGACAAAAAAAGAGGGTCAGGAGGGCAGGCTCTGAATCAACATAGGAAGGGAGAAACATCAGATAACGAGCAGAGAGATGCATAAACCCGGAAGGTGTGAGAGGTGGAGGGAAGGTGGCAGTGCCAGGGATGGTGTTGGTGGCCGGAGATTGTACTCGCCTTGATGGCTGGTGAGGAGCCAACTGGCAGCATGGGGCTCAGCACAGCCTTCCCCGGACACATCCTGCTGTCTGGGGCAGGTTTTGCAGCCTCAGTGGTGGTTTTCCAGAGCTGGCTGCAGAAATGGCTTGGATGTGGCAGCAATGGGTTAGAGCTGCTCTGCTTCAATTTTGGTAAGTTAGAAAAACAGAGGAGGGTGGGTGAGTTGCTCTTTTCCAAACAAGGGCAAAACCTAGAAGTAAATGGGTTATCGGTGCTGGAAAGCATCGGTGGCATAACCCACACCTTCCTGGTGCCATCCCTTCTATGGGGCACCCTTGGGTGCCAGACGCAGGAGACACCAGGCGTGGGTTTCAGGCATCCTCCCGGGACTGGGGGGATGTGGAGCAAACTCATAGAATCGTAGAACAGTTAGAGTTGA
>VXBW01007407.1:81598-118444 GCA_013400375.1 Thinocorus orbignyianus
GCCGTGCTGGGCTGGGCCGGGCCGGGCGGCATGGCAGGCTGCCCGCCGGGGCGGGGGGCGGCCGCAGCCGCAAGCCCTCCGCCATTCATTCGGGCCGCCGGAGGAGCAGGAGGAGGAGGCGGCGGTGGTGGAGGGGGCTCCGCTCACCCTCCCGCACCCCGCAGAGCCGGGGGACCATGGCAGACCCGGCCGTCAACGCCCACCTGGAGGGCATCATCTCCGACTTCGAAGGTGGGTGGTGAGGGGACCTGCTTTTTTGGGGGGAAACGGAGGAAAAAATTGTCGTCGTGCCGTCCCCTCCCCTCTCCCCCAGCAAAATACCGCGCTGGGATGGGAGGGTCGCGGTGTAACGGGGCTGAGCATCACCCCCCAACGCATCTCCTCGGAGTCCGGTCGCCCCCCGCGTCCCGGGTGTCCCCGTCGTGGTTGGCACCAGCCGGGTGGGCAAGGTTGGAAGGGGAATGGGGTGGCTGAGTATCCTCCAGCCCCCAAATCTCCTCGGAATCTGGTCGCCCCCCGCGTCCCGAGGGTCCCTGCCGCTGCCGGCATCAGCTGGGTGGGCAGGGTTGGACGGGGAACGGGGTGGCTGAGCATCACTCCCCCACACCTTCTCGGAGTCGCCCCCTTCCTGTACCCACTGCGCCCCGGGGGTCCCCGTCGCGGCTGGCACCACCCGAGTGGGAAGGGCTGGAAGGGGAACGGGGTGGCTGAGCATTCCCCAAAACCCAAATCTCGGAATCCAGTCCCCCCCCCCACGTCCTGGGGGTCCCCGTCGCGGCTGGCAGCACCCGGGTGGGCAGGGCTGGAAGGGGAACGGGGTGGCTGAGCATCGCCACCCCCCCACCCCACATCTCCTCGGGGTCCGGTCGCCCCCAGCCTGTCCCCACTCGTCTCGGGTGGGCAGGGCTGGACGGGGAACCGGGTGTCCGGGGGTGTCGGTGCCGCCGCCGGGCAGCGGTGTCTTTTGTTTGGAGCAGCCTTGCACCCGGGTGTTACCCGCTAAGGCAGGATCTTACAGGATTTTTTTTTTTTTTTCCTTTCCTGCCTTTCCCAAATTGGTTTATGTAGATTTTTAGCTGAAAAAATTAAAAAAAAAACACCCCACGCATGGCGCGACTAAAAGTTTGTGAAACCCCAGGGGCTAGCCCTTCTGTCGACTCCCAGATCTTGGATGCAAACGCAGCCCTAGGATAGCTGGGAGGGGGATAACAAACCCAAGTTTCAAATATGTCCATAGTGGGAGCTGCCCGCCCTGGAAAGCTTTCCAGTTGTCCCGTGGCAGAGCTCCAGTTGCCTCCCTCTCCGATGGAGAATCTCCTCGCGATCCCCTTGGTGCGAGGATGGGGATGCCTTCTCCCCGGGCGTCTGTGGCTCTTGTCCAGCCTGCCTGGCTTTTTTTTATTTTTTTTTTTTTTCCAGGCAAGAAAATGAGCTAGCAGGGAAGCGTGAGGCTGCCAGATGGGTAAGAGAGCTAAAGACAGGCAGAAGAGGGGTGGTGGGGTTTGTCTGAAGCAGGCATTGAGAGGTGGGCTCGGGGGAGCTCATCTTCCTGAGCGGAGTTTTGGAAGAGCAGCTCCGTCCCTACGCACTCTCACATCCTGGCAGCGACCCAAGCTGAGCTTTGTGCAGCGGTTTCTAGAAAAAAAGAGAAAGAAAAAAAAAAAAGAAATAGTGGAGATCTAGGGGCCAGGGTGAAAGCTTATCCGGGGGCTGTGTGCGTATGGCTATAGGCTGAGATGGTTTCACCGCCTCCTGCTGAATCCAGCTTTGCCTTCGGGAAGCAGCGCAGTGGTGTTTTTCCTGCTGGGTAGCTGAGGAAGCTGAGGAGAGCACAAGGGTTCTTCTTCCAGGTCAGGCAGGAAACGGGTGGCAGAGCTGGGGACTTTGCAGCCCTCCTCATAAGGTTTAGCCACGTCCGTGTCCTCTACTTTTCCCAGCCCTTAGACTTTCTTCAGCTAAAGTTGGGAGTGGAAGGGCTTTGTGGGAGACTGGGGAAAGTCACATCCCGTAGAAAAATTGGGACTAACAAGACTTGGGGTGCAGAGAGCGATCTGAACACCATCAGTTTGGCACTTGGGGTTCAAGGGTGCCTTTGTAACTGTCCTTCAGGGACCCTTGAGCTCCCTTCCCCACCGCAGGGCTCCGGAGCGCTGATGTAATTACAGCCTCTCTTCTTGCCTGCCCCGATCGCATTTAAATCTCTGAAGAATGAGTAATTCCCTACTTGGATATGATAAAGGCTCTGCTGTGAGCCCTGGGGCTGCTTGTTCGGGCTGTGTGTGTGCTCCTTGGTGGCACCCAGCCGCTCCGCAGTGCAATATTTTTAATTTATTTATTTTTTTTCAGTCTATGGAGAGCTTCATAGTTCTTCCTGCGCAGAGGGAGAGGCTGGGGAAAGCTCTGCGCCTCTGCAGCCAAAAAGTCTGGCCTTGCCCTTGAGCAGGGATCCGGGCTACTGTTTCACAAGTTAATTAGTTTTCTGGGTTGCAGAGCAGCTTCCCAAGAACAAGGCAATTAATTTTGAGCCTGTAGGGCAGGAGATGCAGTGTTCGTGTCTGCTGGGTGGGTGTCTTCAGCCCCCAGGCATCCTGTGGCCGAGCAGGAAAGATCAGCCAAAAATACCATGGAGCAGAAACACCAGATCCCCCGGCAGCCAGAGCCCTCTTTGTTCTTACCGGTCACAGGCTGCCTGCCCTCCTGAATCCCCCTGCCAGTTCCTGCCTGCTTGCCTCCTAGCATCCCTCCTCGCCCTAGGACCAACAGGTTTCTGGTACCTGCTGGTTTGCAGGGAGTTGCGGGCTTGGCTGTGGGGCTGCTGGAATGGGACCTGCCTCCGTGAGCCCGAGGAGGATGCACAGGCCCTTTGGGAGGGTGAAGGAATATGAGATGCTCGATTCCACTTTAGTTTCCAAATCAGAGCAACGCGTGAGGGGGAAACGCAGCACAGCAGAGTGCCTTCTTGCTTCTCTTCTTCACGCTGTGCAACCCCAGCTCTCTCAGCCTGTCTTCATAGGAGAGGTGCTCCAGCCCTCTGATCATCTCGGTGGCCCTTTGTCGTTTCTTTGTTGAGGACTCCAGAGCTGGACACAGGACTCCAGGTGGGGTCTCACCAGAGCAGAGGAGGACAATCACCTCCTGCGACCTGCTGGCCACGCTTCTTTTGCTGCAGCCCAGGATGGAGTTGGTTTCTGGGCTGCCAGCGCGCACTGCGGGCTCATGTTGAGCTTCTCATCTGGGAGCACTGCCAAGTCCTTCTCCTCAGGGCTGCTCTCCAGCCATTCTCTGCCCAACCTGTATTTATGCCTGGGGTTGCCACATGCCAGGTACAGGACCCTGCACTTGGCTTGGTTGAACATCATGCGATTTGCACTAGCCCACCTCTCCAGCCTGTCCAGGTCCCTCTGGATGGCATCCCTTCCCTCATCCACTGAGCTTGGTGGTGTCAGCAGACTTGCTGAGAGTGCGTTCTATCCCACTGTCCGTGTCTCCAGCAAAGATGTTAAATAGCACTGGTCTCAGTACTGACACCTGAGGAACACTACTCGTCACTGGCTGCCACTTGGACATTGAATCGTTGACCACAACCCATTGAGTGTGGCCATCCAGCCAGTTCCTTATCCACTGAATCCATAACTTTCCAATTTGGAGACTAAGATGTCATGCAGGACAGAGCCAAATGCTTTGCTTAGGTCCAGGCATGGTCACATCCAGACAGCCGTGCCTGTGTCCACCTTGCACAGAGCTGGTAGGTCTTGCAGGGAGGGCACAAATCCTGCTTATTTGACTGGCAAGAACCTCTTTGTCTCTAGTGGGGGAGAGTGTTATAAGCTCTGTGGTTTGTTAGGATTTACACAGCATACTAGTTTTGCCCCTGGGTTTCTAGATTTTGGCAGGTTTTCAGAAGCGTGGCTGGTTCAGCCGTGGTTGTGGCAGCACTTCCCAAGCTCATCTTTGCCTTGGAGGGGACGACAGGTCCCTCAGCTCCCTGGAGTCTCAGACACGGAGCCCTGAGCGACACGGAAGGGAATGTGTAGCCATAAATCAGCCTGGTGGTGGGATCAGCAGCGTGTTAATGTTGTGTAAACCCCAAACTATCCTCATCCTCTTGAGGAGGGTGGGTGATACGGGAGTGTTGGTGTCTGCAATGTTTGACCGCAGAGAGGGGTGGCTGCTGCCGCTGGCAGCTCTGGCTGGTTGTGGTGACACCCAAAGTTAACTCCTTGACGTGGTACCCGTCTTCCTGCTAAGGATTCAAAGCCCTGTGCACACGTGGTGGTAAGAGAGGAGAGAACTGCTCCGGCCCCTCTCCCTGGTGGGAGAAGGTGGCAATCCCTGAATTGCCATTTTTGCTGGCAATTGCTGATGGCGAGCTGGCAGCGGCGATGCTGAGCGCTGCTTACCCGTGCCAGTGCTGTCAGTCTGCACCAGATTTGTTTCCTCCTAATGTTGAAACACAAAATGTCACAGCGGGGACAAGCTGTGAATCATAGAATGGTTGGAGTTGGAAGAGACCTTAAAGATCATCCAGTCCCACCCCGTGCCATGGGCAGGGACACCTCCCACCAGACCAGGCTGCTCCAAGCCCCATCCAGCCTGGCCTTGAACCCCTCCAGGGATGGGGCAGCCACAGCTTCTCTGGGCAACCTGTTCCAGTGCCTCACCACCCTCACAGCAAAGAATTTCTTCCTGAGATCTAATATAGATATATCTAAATAGGCTTTTCTGTGTGGATGAATCTCATCCTTAACATTTACTTGAGCAAACGGCCGGGCTGTCCATGGGATGGTGTGGCCCTGGGTGCATCCCCTGGGCTGCTGGGGGCTGGTGTGCCTGCTGCCATGGGGAGCAGCTGCTGCCCGCATGCTGCGGATGCTGGGACTCAGCCCTGCTGCTAATATTAGCAGGAACGTGCTGGAGGGATGGTCACAATGTTATGTGGTTGGTGGAGGCTTGAATTCAATGTGAAATCCCCCCCAGAGGGGATGTGTTCCTTGTTTGTGTGAATGTCTCGCTTGGATTTGGGATCTTTCCTGTAAACCCTGTCATGCGTCTTCAGGATGAGTGCTCTCCTGGGCTTACATCCATGGGATGGGACTGGAAGTCTGGGTCTGTGACTAACGATCCCACGTGTGCAGAGGTTCAATGCCTGGAAAAGGAAATGCAAAAAAGATCTTTCTAAGATTATATCTCGGCTCATCTCAACCCTAGGAGTGAAGCAAAGCTCCTGAACGTCAATTGTTGGATTTCCTGGGCTGTCCCAAGAAATTATACTGTGACTTGGCTCTTCTGCTCCTCTTCATCACCAGCCCTAGTGTGGGTAGAGCCAGCACTGCTCTCTCAGGTGATGGATGTACCGTGCTGCTCCGAGACAGCTTGTCACCTCTGATATCCTCAAAGACAAGCTTTACAGGCACTTTAGAGGGTTTTCTTTCTTTTCCACTCTTTGCATCTATGTTTCTGGTGTCCCTGCCCATGGCAGGGGGTTGGAACTTGATGATCTTTAAGGTCCCTTCCAACTCTTAACCATTCTATGATGCGCTGGTCGGGAGCTTTCTGTCAAATCAGCACGTGGTGGGAGAGGCAGGAGCTGGGGGAAGGTGTCCGTGAGAAGGCAGGAGTTGTGTCTCCCCCATCAGAAGTTCTGCCTTCACCAGCAGAGCTGTCCTTTTATGCATGGAGAGAAAAAAAATTGCATCTGCCTAGTTACAGCAACAGAGACCTGCAGTTGTGTGTTGGTTTTTTGTCCCCCATGTATATTTAGTTCCTTGGGAATAAAAACGTTGTGAGGGAGTGGGAAAGGGAAGAACAGGACATGGATCTCTCTGTCCACGTGTGCTGGGCTCTGGGGATAGCCTCTGGCCCTGGTTAGGATGCAGGATCATTCAAAGGTCGTTGTTTATAGTCATTTTATGCAAGGAGGGCTGGGCTGTGTGTCCTTGGGGACGGGCATCCACTGCAGCCTGGAGCAGAACGTCCTTGGCTCTGCGTCAGCATGGAGGGTTTCCAGTGTTGGCTGGTACAGGTCAGCTCTTGCTGCCCATTTGAGATCTGTCTTGGGCAAAGTGAGCACGGTGTTGCGCTAATCATAAAACCTTTCAGGAGTGGCTGGATGGGAAAGGACAGGGAGAGGATGAGTCTTTACACTGGGGCCAGGACAGCTACTTTGCTGCGCAAGTGTACTGCTGGTGCCTGAAGGTAAGTCAAGGTTTTGTAGTATGTACACTCTATTGACTCTTCCAAGTACTCTCCAGTCTTTGGGATCTTGATAGCATCTTTCCCTTAGTAAGAATCATTCTCCAATTTCACTGTTTGCTTGTTGCCTGTTGGTGGTTTATGGCAGTGGAGTGAACAGGAAGCACCTCTAGAACATGTTGAGTGGAGCCTAATGCATTTAAGTGACCATGTCTACAACTCTTGGCCAATGCATGCCAGCAGACCTGCTGCTAAGAGAGAGTCCTGGCACCTCCGGGCATCCTGTGGCAGCTGTCTGGGTGCTGTGTTATTTCCTGTTTTGCAGCCCGTCCTTGCAGGGAGCTGCTCATCCCCTTTTTCCCAGGAACCAGGACCCAGGCAGCAGCTGCAAAAGCCCGGACTGGGACTTGTCATAAATCCAAAGACAATAATGGAGACTTCAGAGCCCATAATCACTCCAGATATCCGTGTTTCTAAGTCTGATACTTGATATTTAAGGCAGTGTCTTTTTGCAGGACCATTACGCACGCACTTTCCCTCTCCCAACCCTCTCTCCTGTCACAGTGAGCTCTGGCACCTTCTTGGTCTTTAGAGGTGGAACATAGGCAAGTAACAAGTCAAGAGACCCTAAATCCTTGTTAAGCTTGTTTGAAGGCTGTAAAATGAGCCGATGGGTCTGAATCCTGTTCCTGATGGGGATGTGCCTGTTTGGTGAGAGTTGGGGTCCACCAGGGGAGCTATTTGTGGGCTGTCATGCCCTTCAGCACAGAGCTAGGGTTGTGTCCTGGCCACCTTTCGTTTCATCCTGACTCTTCCCCTCTCTACTTTACTGATGGAGGCATCAGGGGTTTGCATCCACTGCTGAGTGGGTATGGGAAAGCCCTCCTCGCTCCTGCCCCTGATGCTCAAATGGTGCTGGGGAGGAGTAGCCCTTGGGAAACGAAGCGGTTTATTGTTACCTTCAACTTACCCTGCAAAATTGCCTCCAGATTAACAAGAGCTCTTTTCTCCTGATGGCTGTGACTCAGGCTTTTACCCTGATTGCTTTTATGAGGTTATTGGATGGAGCTCAGCACTTGGGAGGTCCTGGGGATGCCTTCAGGGTGGTGACCCAGGTGAAGGGTCCATCCAAGCTGGCCCCTTGGCTGGTTTGCACACTGAAAGGTGAGACATCACGGGTGCCAGGGCTGTCTGTCCCCCGGCATCCACCCGGCGCTGCAGCAGATGCCTTGTTGCTGGCACCCAAGTTAGGGCAAGTTGGGGTGGGGTACTAACCTGTTGCTTGGTGTAGGGACCACCAATGTACCTTGGATTTCAGGGCAGGGGACACCATGACCATACTGGTCTGTGCCACCATCCTCCCTCAAAAGAGGTGGCAGTTTGAATAAGCATCCTAAAATTGTACAGCCCCTTGCTCCTGGTGGATTGGGTGCTCTCCAGCTTGTCCCAGCGCTGGGAGTCATGGCAGGGGTTGGTGGTGAGGGCATCAGCACACAGCATCGTGCTGGCACTGGTCTGCTGGACTGGTTTGGGAGGGAAGGAGCGTGGTGAGAACTGGGGTTGGAACTTCAGTCTTTCATCTGGTTATTGGAAATGCAAATGTGGGAAAATGTGAAAAGGATGGATTTATTTCTTTTATTATTTTTTTTTAATTATGGTCAGTTTGCCAGGGAGGAGAAAGGAGGGGTGGTCTGGGAGTCTCTGCCAGCCTTCAGGACGTTTGGACAACTGCTTGCATTGCAGTGCTGGGTGTCCCCTCCAGCAGAGACACCAGAGCTGGCTGCAGTGGCACCAGCAATCAGCGCCTGGCACAGGCAGCGCTGTGGACCTGAATGGCTCCCAGCTCCCTCCTTCAGCCGCTTCTACTCATTTACCCTTTTCTGTCGCTTTTTAACCAGTATGTTGCAACACTGCCCATCAGAGCACCTCTCCTCAAGCTGAGACTTAATTGCTTGCTGATTTAATCACCTTGTCCCGGGTCACCGAGACTGGTCGCCCACCTGAGTCACTCTCGAGGTGTCCTGCGTGGGTGATGTGAGTCATGACTCATGGGGTTGGTGTCTGGGTGCTTAGGGCTTCCTGCACCCCATGTGGAGAAGCTGTGTTTGCTTCTTCACCCTTTCCAGCTCTGGCACTCACCAAACCAGCCCCAAAGCTGGTGGCACAGGGCGGTCTGGGGTCTGCAAGACCATCTGTGTTGTACTTTTGCCTTCTGGGTAACGGTTTGAAGGCGTTTTAGAAATATTAGTGAACCAAATCAAATCTCTAGTCCTCTGGGAGGCGCAGAGAAGATTTATTTCTCTCCTTCCTCCTCCCTTTCTGAAAGGAAACTGGAGCACAGACCAAAGGCAAAAGCTGCAGAGAGACAGTAATGCAATCTGCTGGGCTGGATACCCTGTATTTTATGCAATTTTCTGTACAAGTATGAAATTAATATAAGGGATGTAAAATATACTGGTCTGATCTGGAAGCATTTTGCTGAGGGTCAGTGGTTATATAAACCGAAGTGTAATGGAGAATGAGAGCTAAAACCTTTCTAGAACTGCATTATAGGGACTGGGAAGCTGGGATTTTGAATTAATCTGAGTGTGGATTTGATGTTTTCTATTCTTAGTCCCAACTTTGCTTTTGCGTTTTCATTTCTGGTGAAAGGAGGGGTTTGCTGTGTCGGTCTCAGTCTGTCTTTGTAGCTTACTGTGTGTCAGCAAAGTGCTGCTTGAAAAGCTTTGGTTAGTGTCAGAGTCCCGAACTTGCATTTATCCCTCAACTTCTACCATAACTCAGTTCTTGGAACTGTTTGCTTAGTTCAGGAGGGCACTGAGACAGCACATTGCCAGCATTGTCTTCTACTCGTGATTTGTGTCAAACCACACAACCTATTGGAACTTCTTCTGAAGGCTGTTTGTAAAGTCAGAAAAAGGATTTATTTGTGCACAAACCATTCATAACCTGACCCAGGATAGCAGGAGAGTCATGCTACAGCAGCATGTTGTTATATTTACGTATATGTCTTTATGTGTATGTATTGCAACAAGTTTGGTTTGTTAGTAAAAGAAAGGTGTGAAACCTCCGGGCGCAAGCACAGGGAGGGGATCCAGCAACCCTCACTTTTCTCTTAGGTTGGATGACCAGTAGCTTCAGGAAAGGTGCTTTTCAAGTTTCCTGCCTTCATCTCTCCAGCTCTAAGAGGGGATCTGAATTTCTTGGGCTGTCCTGAAGCTGTTTGTGTACTCGCAAAGCCTCATCAATGCTGCCTGCCCTGCTGGTGAATTCCCCAGGTTTTTGATCTCACGGGGGGACTCGATGCACTTGGGAGCACCTTGTTGTTGAGGATGGGATAGAGATGTCCTGCTCCGACACTGCAGCAAGGGTGCAGCTCCCTTCCCCTTCTGCTGTGGGATCTTTAGAATCATAGAATGGTTGGGGTTGGAAGCGACATTAAAGATCATCCAGTTCCAACCCCCCTGCCCTGGGCAGGGACACCTCCCACCAGACCAGGTTGCTCAAAGCCCCATCCAGCTTGGCCTTAAACACTTCCAGGGATGTAAAATGCAGTATATAGGATGGAATATGCAATATAGCTTTAATATGCAGTGTATATACACCCTGCAGATACATGGAGAACATCCTTGTCCCTATAACTGAGCTTTTAGTTCACTTAGATGCATCCACCTCTGTTACAGATGGTGGCAGCTCTGAAGTGGCATCATGGACGGTGGGTTCAGATAAACCAAACCCAGGTGGTAATGTGGGCAAACACGCTCATTGCACTTGAGTTGGGCCAGAAAACCACCGTGAGCATCCCGCTGCCTGGTGACAGGGGTCTGGGAAGCTTTAAGGGCCGCGAGTGGTTAATGCTTGTGTTGAGTTTCCAAGGGCTCCTTGAAAGATGAGACCTGCAGCCTCCCCCCGCCCGGTTTCCTCCCCGGGAACAGGAGGTGACCATCTGGTAGCAGTTTAGAGAAAGTCAGTGCTCTCAAACGGTACCATTGTATCGTGTGAAATAACGGGGCGCCTGCCTGCCCTGCTCCCATAAGGTTCTTATGTGTCAAAAAAACCCAAGAAAAGCTCTCCGTGCTTAAGCAAGCAAGCAAACGTAACCCCTGGGTTACAGCAACCACTTGAGGGGCAGAGGATGTTTAATGGGAAGCAGTTGGACACTTCGGCCGTGGCAGAGCCCGAGGCTCCCATTGCGAAGCAGGTCTCGTAGGAGCCAGCATCCCTTGCTGTTTGTTTTGGTCTCCTCCCGAGCTCTGTGCATAGAACTTTCCTTATATTAAAGCATCCCCTCGATTTTTACTTGGAGTATTCTGTTTAAAAAGAGAAGAAAGAAGGAGCAGATGTTCCCTCATTGACCCTCCCTGGGTCCCACTGGGTGCCTGGAGTGGGATGAGCTACAGGGTAATCCCAGTGCTTCCCAGCAGGAAACACGGAGTCCTGGTGTGGGAGCCACAGCCCCTCATGGCATTTGGGCACCCTTGGCTTGGCTGGGACCCCCAAGGAGGGACTCATCTTCTGGGAGAGGAGCATGTGGATACAAGGCTTCAGCCGTGCTGCTTGCTTGTGACTTCTCCAGAAAAATCTTGGCTGTCGTATGAGCTACTGGGATATGAACCAGACCTCTGCCCCCTCCTCCCAGTCCACGAGATCCCTAAAGAGCAGCTTTAACTGGTGGCGTGTGACCCGCTTGTGCCTGGCCATGGGGTGACCGGGAGGACGTGGCGGCCGTGCCGAGCAGACATCCCCAGCTCAGCAACACAGAATAGAAGGACACAGACATATTTTGCTGCTTTTTAGGCCCCGTGCTCACTTGAGGAGCATTCAAGCTGGGGATGAAGACGTACATTTTTTGCCCCAAAGTGCCTGTGACCACTTTTGAGTCAAGACTGTGGGTTTTCAGGAGCTGCTGCTGTTGTGTGGAGCAGGTAGAATTGCCTGCAGCAGGTTCGTCTCAGAAAGCCCATGCCTTCCCTATCTAGCAGGATTAGTAGCGGTGTTTTTTAAAACTGGTCTTGCCTGCTGGAGCAGCATCTCAGTGATGCTGAGCCAAACCCCCCTACTTCGAGAACTTTGCAAAGGTCCAGTTCCCAAAGGGACCCCACAGCGAGCAGTTCCCTGCCCAGGGAGGATGGTTGCAGGCAGAGGCTGGTGGGGGTGGAGTTTGCATCTGAAAGGAAGAGCTTGAAAATCTCATTTTAGGGGATTTTGGGCTTTCCCTGCTGCGGGAGGGGAGGTTCTGCCTGCAATGATGGCAGATGGAGCTGGAGCTGCGCGGATTGGTTTGGAATTAGTTAAAAGGAAGCGTATGTCAATGGTGACACTGGTTTGTACTCACGCCCCGTAGCACAGGCACCTCCAGAGGAAGAGGAGGAAGGGCGATGCTCGGCACCTCTGCCTCTTCCCCTGCCAGCTGCCTCCCACACCCGCCGGCAGATGGGAAGCTGCTGGTGGGGCTGGGGAAGCCCTGCTGGCACTGAAAATCCCCTGGAAAATACAGTGGGGATAACCCTGCAACCTGACCGTACCAGACCCTGCTTGGGATGGGGATACCTTGGCCCAGGGTGTCAGGAAGATATGGATCCAGAACCCTGTGGGGACCTGGAGCGTTATCCAGGACTGGTGTGGGACCCTGGCGTGGTGGGAGTGGGATGTTGGGCCCCGCAGAGCTGCCCTGCCTTCAGCTCCTGTTGTTGTAAGGAATACGCCAGCTTCCCCGCAGGAAGCAGGAGGAGGGTCATCTGGAGCAGAGGCTGTTTACTTTCCTTTCTTGGCTCTGGGCAGGACAGGCTATTTTTAAGCTTTTTCTCTTTTTTCGAGGGTTGTTTTGCTTCCTGAGGTCCTTTTCTCTTCTCCATGCAAGGGGCAGGAGAGAGATGATACAGACCAGAGGAGCTGAGGACCAGTGTCACTGGAGGTGGCATCCTTGAGGATCATGCTTGTGGCAGTGGGTCTCTGTCTCAGAGGTGAAAATACAAGCCCTGTGGGTTACAGTCCCTCTCCTTTCTTGTGCATGGGATATTTGACCTTCTCCAGGCCATGCTGGGCCCAGGGCAGTGGCCAAATGTGGTGGCAGCGCAAGCTGGGTACCAAAATCCCCATGCAACCGGAGGCACAAGATGGAAATCCCATCCTGCACAGAGCCCCGAGTGGGAAAGCTCTTGGGTTGTCCTCAGGCAAATCAGTGACACTAGTGGGGAGGGAGGGCCTCTGGAACCCAGGAGTTTGTTTGAATTTGCTGTCAGAGACTGTGCTGAGCCACTTCCAACCCTCTCTTGGGTTGACGATTCCTTTCACAGCACCTCGGTACCCCGTTATTGCCCTTTGGGGCCACAGTGCTGGCATGGGAAGCTTTATTTGGATGTCTTGGGTCTCCTGGGGCTGTAATCATAGTTTTACAGCTCTTCCTTAGACTTTTTGAGCCCCTTTTTGTCTGGGCTTTGACCTTTTTCTCCTTTTTTGCAGCAGGGCCCAGAAAGGCCTGGAGAAAAGCCATGTATGGGTGTTGTATTCAGTCCAGCCCTTCAACAAGCGCAGGCGATGGCTGTGCTCCAGAAAAACCATGCCGGTGGTGTTGGGCAGGTTTTTCCCTGGCTTGGGGTATTTTGAGAGGTTTGAGGACAAAAGATAGGGCCATGCATGGCAGCTCCAGCACTGCCATCAATAACCCACCACTTGGTCACTGATGCTGCCACTTCCTTTGACAGTGGTGAGTGGCAGGAGGACTCAAAGGAGCTGAGATGATGGAAGTGGTTCATGCAATGGACCCTGGAGACCGGTGGGGCTGTTTGAATCCAAAGCTCGTTATTGGGTCAGAAAGAAATCCTCAAACCGCTTGGTGTTGGGAAATTTCCAGGGGGATGTTCATTAAGGAAAGATGCTCGCCAGCGTTTCCTTTGCTGTTGAGTTCCTTGAGAGCATTTACTTTCAAACTGTTCCTCCAGACGCATCTGTCATGAGGTTATTAGGCTGCTTTGTTGAAGGGAATAAGAAGAGGTCGAGCTGGCTGGCTGGAGGAGGAACGAGCAGGTTTAAGAGCCTGACGTGGACAAAAACCGAGATCCCCATCCATCAGGGAGCTGGGAGAGTCTGGCCAGGCTGTGTCTTCTACTGCTCTCCCCTGCCCAGCTCTGCTTGAGGCAAGGGAAAGGCTCCCCGTTGGGTCGTCCCTTCCGCTCCCTTTGTTTTCCTGCAAAATGCAAACTGGGCTTGACTGGTGCATTGTTTTAAACTTGGGATTTTGGGGAGAAAAAATAGCTAAAACTTTAGTTTCTGAATTAAGGGTGTCATGGAGAAGGAAGACAATAGAAAAATCTGTGCTGCAGAGTCTGAACTCCAGCTCGATTTTGGAGACCTGAGGGTTATGGACACATTGGAACAAGTTGGAAGTGTGGGACTTTTTTCTGGATTAATTCTGGGGTTGCTGAGAACTGAGACTTAGACACAAACCTGCAGACCATGAGATGTGCCAACCACGGGGCAGAGATTGCTGCAGGGGGCATCTCGCCTCTGCAAGCCAGCGCTGATGTGGCCAGAAGGGTTCTGCGGGATGCAGAAAACAAGAGCGAATAAAATAGAGGTAAAAAGGTCTTTATTTTTCATTTCTGCCTCCCTCCTTCCTTCTTCCAACGTCTGAATATTTTTGAGATGCAGGACAGACCATTTTGTCACTAAGTGCCCTTCATGGGACCCTTCTGGTGGATGTGACGTGTTGTTCTTAGGCACTTTCCTCTCTCTGCAGCTGTTAAGTGGCCGTGGGGCTGTTTCCGTCCTGTTAATGCCAGGGGTGAATCGCCCTATGTGTCCCTCCTTGGGGACCACCTCCCCAGGAGCCCATCCCGGGCACTCGTCGCTTCCTGGCAGTTCCCATGTTGGGGTCTGAACCACAACCAGGTGACATGGATGTATGTCCATGCCGTGTCCATGCCATGTGTGTCTGTCCCTGAGCACAGAGGACCTTTTGCCAGGTCACTAATACAGAGCATCCTGGGGATGGTCATGGTTCCAGCCTCTGCAGTTCCCGTTCTGGCTGGATTTGGAGCCTGTTGTTCAGAGCAGAGGAGGTGCTTTCTGCATGGTGGCTCTTCTCCAGCTCCACCCTAGAGGTGGCCAGGGGTTGGTGGGCATCCTGGGGACTGTGCTCCAGTCTCTCTCTCCAGCTGCTGGCATCCTGTGTGATCTCAAGCCCAGGTTTTTGGTTTTCAAAGACTAAATCATGGTGATATACCCTGTTGGTGAAAAGGATGGTGGTCTTGTTACTGATGCCTGTGAGGGTCATCAGGAGCATGGCTGTTATCACGCTGAGGCTGTCACTGAGGCTGTCACTGCAGCTTCGTGGGGGCTGCTTTGGGACCCCGGGGCTGTGCCTCACCCTTCCCCGACCCTGTGCCTGCCTGGATGCTGGGGGTACAGGGTGTACGGGCAGCCTGTGGCATCTGGATGGGATCCAGCAGCGTGTCTCTCCCCGTGGAGTTCAGCCCTTCATTGGCAGAACGGAAATGATGATGCTTAGGTGTTAGGATGTCCCTCCCAGCTGGCTCCTTCCTTGCGTCAGAGTGTCATCAATGTTTTCAAAGCACTTTGGTCTTGGGCTCGGGTGACCTCTAGGCTTGGTTTTTAAGGATGTGAACTTCTGTGGCTGACACCCTTGGTTTTTTTACTGCATTTGTATGGGTTTGGTGCTCTCCTGCGATTGTTTTCCTGTTCCCAACTTGGATTTTGCTGGCAGTGCTCACCGGGAAGCCTGTGTTTATCTGTGCATCCTTCGGATGTGAGAGGGGAGGTGTTGGGAGCTGGGTCGCTGGCTGCCCCTGGGTCCTCTGCCCTGCTCTGCTCTGCCGTGAGGCTGCCTGCTCCCCTCTGAGCACGTGTGGGGTGCAGGTGGGATGGAGGGCAGTGCAGGGATAGCATCTGCTCTGGGGTTAAGTTTTCTGGCTCTTGTTCCTGCTTTGTAACTGGGTTTGTAACTTGCTTGAAGAGGCAGAGCCTGGTCCTCAGTCCCCACCAGCTTTAAATGGGGTTATGAACCCCCACCCAGGAGTGGGGTTATAAGCGTCAGTAGGCATCTCTTGAGATGCTCATGCAGATGATAACTAAATTCTGAACTACTTTTCATGTTTTTCAGCTCTGAAAAGATCTTTTGAGGTCGAGGAGGTAGATCAGTCTTCAAATTCCTCCACCCCACAAAGACGGACCCCGAACACCCTACTCAGGTCCACTGTGTCCAGCTCCACACAGAAGTTTCAGGAACTCGGTGCCAGGAATTCTGAGCCATCCGCCCGACATGCGGACCCCACAAGCCAAAGATCACCCAAGCCCTCTCTGAGGAGAGTGGAGCTCTCTGGACCCAAACTGGCCGAGCCGGTGTCCAGAAGAACAGAAATCTCCATTGACATCTCATCCAAGCAGGTGGAGAACTCCACCTCAGGGTTGTCGAGGTTTGGCCTCAAAAGAGCAGATGTGCTGGGGCACAAGCCCCCTGAGCCCACCCCACGGAGGACTGAGATCACCCTTGGCAAGCCCCAGGAACCGGGTCTCCGGAGGGTGGAAGCACCAGTATCAAAGATCCCCGAGATGCCCCAGCGAAGAGCTGAGATGGCCAATGCTCCCGTGCCTGACACGGCCACCAAGCGCGTGGAAATTCAGGTAGCGAAGGCTGCCGAGGTCCCAGCCCCACCAGCGCGGCAGGCAGAGAGCTTGGAGCCCCCCCAGGCTCCCCAGCCTCCCCAGGCAGAGCCAAAGCCACCGCCAGTGCTGATGGAGAGCCCACCAAAGAGAGAAGAAGGTGAGTACAGCTGCTTGGGTGAAACCCTGTATGGTGTCTTTGTCCCCCGCTGCGGGGACGCCCGGCGCTGTGTGCTCTTTCAGCTCCGGTGGTGATGCCTGTTGAAGCTGGTCTTGGGTCTGTGCTCACGTGTGTCTGCCTACGTGGCTGTTACCCTTGGGCTGTTACCCTGGGCTTATCCTGGGCTGAGAGAGCTGTCAGTTGGAATAAAAAACGCTATCGAGCCTAGGAGGAAATTAAAAAGATAATGCCAAAAGCCTGCGTGCTTGCAGAAAATGACACTGCTGCTGCCTGGGGCCCCGCATGTGGAGCCACCCGCCTGTGCAGCATCTAGAAGAGCCTCTGAGGTGCTGGAGAGGCGGTGGCTGTGGGAGTGTTGTTGTGATGGCTTGTTGTTTAGCGTTGTTGCTCATGGTTGTGGGGCAGAAACCGCCTCTTCATTAGCAGGAGTCAGGGTTTTTTTGGCCTTGGAGCCAAAGTCTAGTAACCTCATGGACCAGAGCCACTATTAAACTGGAGCCCTGGCTTATATTAGCTCTATCTTGTTTTCAATTAATCCCGTATTAAAGCCAGCTTCCCTCTCCCGCCAGCCGTCATTTATTCTCCCTGATGTTTTGGAGATTTTTTTTTCCTCTCTCTTCTGGCCTGTTAATTATTTTTCCGTTCCCCATCACCCACGAGCTCTCTCCTGCAAGGGAAGCAGCGGTCGGACAGAGGGCACCACCACCCCACCCTGTGCTTCTCCTCGGGTCTTGTGGGATGGTGTGCATTAGCCAAACAAGGACCTGGGAGGTCCATACCTGGTCCTGGAGCTGGACCATATGCCCTTGTCTCACCCCACCATGGGATGGTCCCCTGTTCCATCTCCTGCCCCCCAGCCACAGGATAGTAATGGGATCTGTGGAGAGGCTGGCTTTTGGGGTGTGTGTGTGCGTGGTCTAAAATCAAATCAGGAGTCAATGGTGGAGCTGATGCCAAACCCGTAAGACTTGAGTGGATTTCTCTCTCTGTGCATGTGTATGGCTTAGGTGTGGCTTTTCTGAGCTGGGTTTTTATCAAATGGAGAAATGCCTCCAGCATGTAGCAGGTTGGTCCATCTCCAGCTGGGCGTGGCTAAGCTCTAAGATGCAGCCCAGTGGTGGGGTCAGCCTGGGCCTCCCAGCTGTCCCCAGCCATCGTGTATGTGGTGCCCAGGAGGTCCATCACCTCCTGTGGGTGGGTGCTCGGCCTCATCCTGATGGGTTTGGGCTGCTCTGAGCTTCCCAAGCTTTGAGCCACAGATGGTTGGGCACTTTAAGAGAAGAAGACCATCTAAGCTGCTGAATCCCCCAGCTGCCTGGGAGGGAGAGGAAGGGCCCTTTGCATCAGATAGGACTCCAGAAGCTCAGGACAGCTGCTGGGGATGAGTTTTACCCAAGACCCCAGCTGTCTGGGGTCTGCCTTGCAGAGCAGCCAGCCCTTGGTACTGGTACAAAAGGGGCTTTCAGTCTAAATGCCTCCAAGAGGAGCCAGGATACAAAGTAGAGGGGGTAGGGAGGGCTCTGGCTCCTTCTCTCTCCGTGTCAGCATAGTCATACAGCCCAGAGTTGCTGCCAGAGCTTGTGTCCCCTTCCCAGTTGTCTCCAGCCTCCTCCATCGCTATGACTTAAAGTTGCCCTGGGCTTCTCTCTCATGAGACTGTTTCAGGGTACTCCTCCTCGTGGTCCACAACACCCACCCTGGGGTGATGCTGAGTGGGTGGGTGCCATCTCTCCTTGTCACTGGTGTAAACCCGTGGGGGAGTTTTTGGGAGGCTACACAGGGACCCTCAAGGAGCCCTGCGGATGGCTGATGTGCTGGCATGTTGCTGATGCTCTCCAGGTCCAATGCACCTCTGGCCCCACCACATTCCCCCCAGGGGAAAACGTTTGGCTGCAGCAGAGAGAACATATGATGTGAAGTCGTGCTCCCTCTCGTTGCTCCCAGGGTTTGGAAAACTGAAGAGGTGCTTCTGTGGCACTAGACACCTCTCAGCCCCCTTGCCTGCTGGCTCTCTGGTGCAAACAGCTGAGCAGGGGACGAAGGCAGCTGCCTCCAGCTGCCCTCAGCCTTGTGCTGGGACTTGCTTTCTCCCAGCTGCTGGGGCTCAGCTGCCTTGCCATTAACCCCTCGTCCCACTGCCAGAGGTATGCAGGAGAGCGTGTTGTGCAGGAAGAGGCCGGTTGGAGGAGAAGAGCAATCACCGAGAGCTCGGCAGCTCAGAGCAAACCACAAAGGAAAGGAGTAATTACAGCACTGAACTTTATTAGGGCGGTGCGGCTGGTGGCATGGGCTGAGCCCGCTCTGGAGCTGTGGTTCTCAAGGTGGGAAGAGGGCAGGAGGTGTCTTCATGGGGTAGAAGAGCAAGAAATATTCCCCCCCTGTCCCTGTTCTCATGCTTTCCTGCATGTTTAACGTTGAGTTGGGCTACTCTTGATAGGGAGGTGGGACATGGGTGCACATCGTAGGTGTGATGCACCACTGCAGCAGCATTCTGGGCAAAACTGGACTTTGTGTCCCCAAAGTGACTGGTACTTCCCAGCTGGGACAAGGAGATGGGATGGGATGACCAGGCAGCATGGATTGCTATAGTCGGAGTGTCGGAGTCGTGCAGAGAAATCTGAGCAGGGTGATGCAGTGGGGGTGGGCAAGGGAGGAACATGCAAAGGGTAGAAAAAGCAATTAAAAATAAACATTAAAAAAAAAAAAAAGCTGAGGGGAAGTGCTGTTCCTGAACTCGCAGCCTTGGACACCACAGAAATCTGCCTTTAATGTGTAGGACTCACAAATCTTAATATCCAAATTAAGAGCAGCGTTTAGTCTGTTGTGACTAATCCTGCCGCATCCTCCTGCCTCAGCATCCCTTTCCACTGGTGCCCCCCCATTGCTGACACCAGTGTAGTGCATGAACATCTTGTTCTTTGGTTGTTCTTCGTGCCTTGCAACCTGGTGGTGGTTGTGGGTGGGAGGGAAGGCGTTGTTTGTTCCAGAAAAGTTACTTTTCCACATCGGTTTAATTCTTTGTCTCTGCTTTCCCTGAATCTTGAACCTGTTTGTGCTTGTGGTGAAGGCTCAGTTCTGGCATCTCAGGTGATGGATTAGAAGCCATCCCAGATGAGAAGTGAAAGCTGGTTTGATCTGACAATCCTTTTTGTCTCCACACAAGCTGCTGCAGTCACGTTGCCCAGGGCCCTGGGGACGGCACACTGCCAGGAAGGCAGGCTCTCCGCTGTGGCTCCACTGCCTGTTCCTGCCTTCTGTTTTCCTCCTCTTGGGAACCAGTTGGGTCACAGTTCTCCCTTGTGGTCCTTTCTTGCAAGGATGCTCTGGAATTGTTTAGATAAAACAAGGCAGATTTGAGACAGTAGGAACAATGGGAATGTTCACCTAAAACTGGGAATTGACCTTCTTCTGCAGTAGCTGTGTCCTACCACGGTGATGTGCAAAATGGCCCAAACCATCTCTGAGCTTTCGGCTGGTTTGGAGTCTTCGTCCCACCACTGTCTGATGCCCCAATTGGAGACAGCCAAACGTGGTGCCAGGCACCTCATAAAAAGCAGCAGGGTCTCCCCTCCTGTTTTGCTGCAGAATGAGCAGGATGACATTGGGAAAGTGAGGCAATTCAACCTTTTCATTCTTTTTTTCCAGCCTTGGGCCCTTACGGGCAGCCTTTTCTTTAAAGCTCGCTATTTTAGAGGCTCCCGTAGAGTTGAACTAAAATCAAAAATAAATTAAAAATACAGAAAAAAAAACAAATTTTTCAGATCATCTGAGCTCTGAAGGCTGTATCCCAAAAAGTTGCTGTGTGCTGGGGAAGCTGCAGTGGGAGCTGCAGCCCAGTGCCCCCCACCTTGCCCCCAGCCAGCCTCAAACCTCCATCCTGCTGTGGACACCAGGGGTGGGAGGAGCAAAGCCACCCCAGCTTTTTGGGGTGACTTTTCTTCTGTGTTGTCCTATGAGGGGGACACTGAGTGTGAGGCTGGACTGCCTAGCTGGAGCTGGGGGGGTTAGAAGGATTTGGTTGACAATTAATACGGCAACGCTCCCCGCGATGAAGAGGGAGGCCAAGGCTGAGCGGAGATGCGGTGAGTAATCATTTCCAGCTCCCCGAGCTGCACTGTGGTTTAGCTGTACAAAGGGATTAAAGCTGTAGGGAAACATTTCCTTAAAACCAGCTGACACATTTGGGCTAGTTACGGGTAGTCTTTTTGTTGTTTTTTTTTTTTTTCTTCTTGTTGTTGTTGTTAATTATTTTTAACGGGAAAGCGCCTACAGCCCGAGATACCAAATGGAGGGACTGAGTGGGAAACACGGTCCCAGTCCATGCAGTCTGGTGCCAAAAATGAGATAATCTGGAAAAATGGAAGCGCCAGTGACTTGGAATGAAGGAGCAGGAGCATGTGAGGAGGAGATGATCATGTCCCATCTTGGAGATGCTGCCTGATCGGAGACGCCACGTGCGTGGCCTCCTGCCTGCTCGGGGAGGGCGTGTGTGGGTGCTTTCTGCTTTCCCCCTCCCACCCTGTGCTCTGTTTGGGGTATATTTGGGGCACTGGGGATGTCAGGAAGGAGGACAGGTGATGTAGATGTGGTGGTACTTCTGCTGCACATCTTTGCCCCCTCCCTCCCCAAGGAAAGCTGTTCCCAAACTCATCACATCATGTTCAGCTCCAGTCACGTTGGTGTTCACGTGTCCCCTTCTTCGTGTCTTCGTGGGCACAGTTAATCTGGATGCCATCACGGTCCCACGTGGACACTCCAGCCATGCAGGGTGCACCCCAGACAGCCAGCCTGCCTGCCCCCTATCTCCAGCACAGGCAGTCAGACCCCCAGGCAGCCAGACATGGATAATTCTTAATTCCTTTGCCCTGTTGGAAGTCCCTGAGGGCCCGTAGGAAAAGCAGTGATCTCCTCAGCGGAGATTCATTATGCAAAAGAATAGTTTCCCATAGGAAACGTTACAGTTCCCACTTCCCTGCCTCGTGTCTTTTGAGACCAGGAGAAGGCAAACTCGTGGATGCTGAGATGCAGAGCCCTCCTGGTGCTGGGCTTGATGACCTGGCAGGTCTCTTCTGCTGTTGGGTTGGATCTGTGGGCTGAGTTGTGCATCAGTGTTGGTTCTTGAACCTTGCAGGAAGCATCTTTGGCTGAACCTCTGTAGAGGTCAAAGCTTCCTGTCCCATGCAGATGAGGCATCCGCAACTTCTCTGGGCAACCTGTTGCAGTGCCTCAACACCCTCACAGCAAAGAATTTCTTCCCAATGTCTCATCTCAGTCTCCCCTCTTCCAATTTAAAACCCTTGCCCCTTGTCCTGTCACTACACTTCCCAACCAAGAGTCCCTCTCCAGCTCTTCTGGAGCTCCCTTCAGATCCTGGAAGGCTGCTCTAAGGTCTTCCTGGAGCCTTCTCTTCTCCAGGCTGAACAGCCCTATCTTTCTTAGCCTGTCTTCATAGGAGAGGTGCTCCAGCCCTCTGATCATTCGTGGCCTTATCTTGCAGTATCTGCACGTCCGGAGCCCATGGCAGTCGTGCTGGGGAACATGTTCCCCACCCATCAGCAACCTTGGTATCTTCAAGATTTCTCACATTTAGGTTAATCATCCTATAGACTGATAAGGCAAATAAAATCCGTTATCTTGACCGAGATAAAACAAAGAGTTTCCTTTGATCTCCAGCAGTAAGGCCTGGCCACTCGTTTTGTGACTTGTCTGCTGGGGGAGGGAAGCAATGGCAATGATGATGAACCTTCTGTAGCTAAGAAATCATTTTCTTCCAAACTATTTCTAGACCTCTGTCCCTGCCTGAGATGTTTCTGTTGGCCAGTAGTAGAAGGGACACCATAGGCTGGGTGCAGTGCCAACTCTATAAACTGTGTAAGAGGACTTGAGGAACTGAATTGAGATTATGGAGAGATAACTTTGTTTTGAGAAGATCAAACATTGTTGTGAGCAAAAGAGATAACTTGACAGCAAGCCAGTTGTGTTCTTTACTCCTCCAGCAAACAAACAGGCACACAGACACTTTCATATTGTCCAAGATGCTGTGACGGAGCTGAAGTGAATGTGGCTATAAATGGAAGAAGCAGCTGGTCTTGGATTGCAGCCTGTGCTCAGACTTCTTTGGGCCCAATTTTTCTTACATCTGTTACAGGTTTTAGAGGAGGGGCTTGGGGAGAGGGCTGCTTTCCTTTAAGTTAGTTGAATTTGGGCCATTCATTTCGTTGGTCTTCTGCATGGGTCTCTGTGCAGAAGTTTCCTTGATTTCTGTAGGGTCACACACATAAATACTCTTGAATTGTTTTGTTTTGTCTTGGCATGAAGATAGTAGCGGACATATCGAGAGACAAAGCTGGACCGAAGGGTCTGGTCCAAAACATTTTGCAGATGACACAACTTTGCAGATGTTTGTCCATTTATGAAAAGCAAATAACTTTAACAAGTGCCAGTTCAGGAGTGACAACGTGGGGATTTTTGGTTGCTTGGTTTCTCCTTGACTTGTAGTGTCTGCAGGTTCTTCCATGTGGAAGCAGTGGGTTGGGTTTTGCATAGCAAAGGCAGTTTGTACGACAGGGATGAAGAATGACTGAAACAAAGCATCTTTGAACACCTTGAAGTTCAAAGATTATTGATGCTCTGGCAAACACGAGCATAACCTTGGATCTATGTTTAGCTTTTCAACCCAAGAGACAGTGTCCGTGTTACGTCTGAGTTGGGTGGACTTACCAGCCGCTGGGTGTTCTCTGGCTTTCATTGGTGCAATGGCTCCAGCTAGTGTTTCTGAGGGGTCCAAAAATATTTAGTGGGAGCTGAGCATCTACCTCCTTTTGTCTCTGTGTGAATTCAACCTTTGCCCATCTATGAGCAAGAGCTTTGCATGGAATGCTCCCAATAGATCCCTTGCACATGGCTTCATCCATGTGCCCTGTGCGGCACTTGAGTTAATCATCTGGATGTCTCCCTTAGGCTGGTGTGAATTGTGTCCTCAAAGGGTTTGTTTTTCTCTGATGCATCTAAAGAGAGCCTACGCAAACAAATCAACTGGAGATGTCTGCATTTGGGTGAGGCAGATTTTGTCCTCCTATATCACGTTGAGAGTTGAAGGGATGGAGGTAAAAAGGGATGTTGCAGCAGGACAGAGCTGTGGAAGCCTCTAATCCCTTGTTATCAATAGTGCTTGACAGCCTACTTGATCAGCAAACCTGGTTGCCGTGTGTCAGGTTGTTCTGCAAATAGGTCGCTGTGGACAATCATTTACTTAAGCGCACGGGTCAGACTGTCTTTGATGCTTATCACCAGTACTTTAACTTTTTATGATGGCTCTGTCTTCTCCCCTCTCCTCCTCTCTTGCTCTTCATGAGGTGGGACAGACATTCCTTCCTGGTCTCAAAGAAAAGCTCCATTTGGGGAGATCTCAGGGAAAGAAGATTAGATGGGAATCCAACAGGGTATGGTGCCGAAGAGGAGCGGGCGGTGATAAAAGTTAATGATACATAAGCTCTTGAAAAGGAGCTTTCTCAGTTACCACTGTATGGTAGCTCACAAGTTTCAAATCGTTGTCTCAAACCCATTGCTTGCAACTCTAGCATGAATGCACCTGGGGCTTATTTCCTGTGTGATGGGTAGGTCTGGAGGGAAATCACAGGCATTGCTCTCCCCAGCTTGGGCTTGGAGCCCCTGCCTCCATTTGCTTCCCCTGCATGTTAGGACTCTGGATGGGATTTTTTGTTTACTCTGCTGGTTATTTGCTCTGAGAAGGCTGTGCTGCTTTCTACTCATGCACCAAGGTGGTGGTGTCCTCTGAACCCTTCCCTGCAGTGCTGGTACATGGAAATACAGTCCCTGAAACTATGGATGCTCAGGCTCATGCTGTTACGGCGTAGAGGTTGCTGTCTTCCAATGCATGCGTGATGTACTTGGGGTGTTCACTGGCAACTCGCTCCCATGTGTAATGGAAATAGGCTCAGGAACCGAGAGCCAGAAAAGCAGTGAGAAGATGAAAAAAGGTTGGATGGCAGGAGAACCTGGTGAGGATCCTGCCTTTGCTGTTCGCTTGCTTGTTGTCGTGGGTGAATTCCTCTACCCGCTCCAGTTTCTCCTTTCGTAACCAGGAGCTGGTGAACGTGACAAGACGCCTTGGGTTTGGTCCTTGCATTGAGTCCCTTCTTCAAATTTCTGCCAGTGATAAGGAGATTGCTGGTCCTGGTCGCAGAGGTACAGTGGGGTCATGCAAGGTGGGACAAGCTGTTCTCCCCAGCTTACTGGAGAGGCTTTATAAAGAGGGAGGTCCTCAGCTGTCCAGGAGGACGGGAGAGAGTGTCAAAGGGTTTCTGTGTCAAAACCCTCTCCAGTCTGGAAGAAAACTCTTCAGTTTCTTTTCTCTTAAATTTGAAAAACCTGTAGTTTGGAGGAGGGGAAAAGGATTTGGAAGGGAAACTTTGGGTGTGTGGGGAGCAGATGTGGGGATGGATGATGCCTCCTGATTTATGACTGATGGAGACTGCTGACACTGAGGGAGGTGGAGCAGACACTGGTAGAGTGTTTGGATGCACTTTGCCTCATGTCGTCCTTGCCTGCTTCCATCTTGTACAGATAGGAAGGAGAATGGAAATTACCTTGGAGTTGTCCAGATTTGTCCTGGGAAAAACGAGTAGATCTGAACAGCTTTTCTGATAAAACATAATTGTTTAGACAAACTCTGGCTGAACTCGCTTCCTCCTACAGCCCAACGTGCAGATAAAGGGGGTGGAAATAGGAGGCCGAGTTCACGGGCTGCTGTGGGCCTCCTTGGGGTCACACCGCCCCTGAGATCCCCTGTCCACCCATTTTGGTGGCCTTGGAGAACATGAGAGGACCCGGTTGAGTGCTGAGGATGATGCCCAGGCTTTAGGTGGTTCCGTGCTCTGAAATGCAGAGGAGAATTTGGTAATGTGGCACATTAGTGCTGGGAGCAGGGAGACACGAGTGGTCCTGGAGAGCATCATTAGTTCCATCGTGGTTCATCTGCAGAGGATGGACCTTGGTTGTGTGTGGCTCGGTGGGATGTGGGAGGTGAATTTGCTCCAGCCATGTTCTCTCCAAACCTTGTGGTCCTGATCTGAGCCATGCCCTAGAGAAGTTCCTGTTTGAATTGGAACCGATCAGAGAAGGACGACTCGGGTGGGATGCGGCCACAGGAGAGGTGTTGTTATGCCCTGTGTGGCTCCTTCTGAGGTCTCCAGAAGTTGCGTTGTGGAGTCAGATGAAATCTGAGATCCTGCCATAGTGCTGATGTTCCTCCCACTGTCCCTCGGCGAAATGGTCCTCCTTGCCCTACTTTGTGTAGTAAATGAAAGTTTATTTACAGCCCCGGAACGCATGGCCTGAGGTTGGGAGGTGAAGGCTTCCTGTGCAGCCCTGAAGGAGCTTTGGGGTTTCCTCTCTGCTTCGTGGCTTCAGTTCCTGGGCAGAAATGTCTTGCAAAGGAGCAGCTCTGTGGGTGGGAGCTTGGTGAAGCAGAGGTCATTGTATGGGTCCTGGGGCTTTGCTTTGTTTCCGTCTAGCAAGGCCACGTGTCTGTGCGTGTCAGCTGGAGAAGAACTGGGAGGAGGTTAACCATGTGTGACACATGGGGTGGAGTAGCCAGGGACAGCATCAGGTGATGAGCTACCATCTGTCTGCCTTCACCCTTGGCTACCATCATCCAGCATCTCCCCAAAGCCCATGCTTTTCCTGGGGGATTTGTTTTCGTGTTGGGACTGAAGGTAGTCCTGGTGTCCCCAGCAGCAGTGTACCCTGCTCTTCCTTCCCAAGGGCTCTCCATCACCATCTGGCCACCTCCCTGCTGTCCCCTCCCCGGTGACAACCCAGGCACCTCTCTGAAGCTCAGATGGTGCAGTAATAAACAGCTCCTTATTTTCATCCCTAATCAGTTAGCAAGGAAAGCAGTCAGGAGCATGGGTTATGAAGAAGAGGAGCAGAGGAGAAAGAAGCAAGAGCCTGGCTCTGTTGCCCTCCTTGCCCCATGGCTCCTTCTCCTCCACAAAGCTGTTGAGGTAGCAGAGGGGATCCCTGGGCTTGTGCCGTCAGCTGTGTCTGTCCTTAGCTTCAGAGCAAGCAAAAGGAAAGTGTTACCTCTCTCCTCTTCCTTGCTGCTTCTGCTCAGCAAGGGCTCCATCCAAGAGTCTTCAGTCTTGGACCTGCTTTGTCCAAAAACCCCTGGGCAGAATCGCCAGAGTCCTCCCCTCTGGAAGAAGGGCTCTCCAGGTCCAGGCTGGACCCTTCCTCTGCACGTGTGACTTTGGGCAGGGGGAGAATGGATGGGGCTGAGCAGTGTAAGGTGGGAATGGGGCTGAACTCTGCTGACCCAGGTCTGCTGGGGTTCCACCTCTGCCCCGGCACGGCCCAAAATTGCTCTGCGGAGCTTCAGGGAATGAGCATTTGGCTTGTCCTCCATTCAAGGGAGCGGGAAGGGTCTCTCTGGAGTTACTTCAGCCCATTTGTGGGACAGACAGTCTATGGGATGGTTGTTTGAAGAGCAAGCAAACCAAAACCATCATTGGGCTCCACTGAGAGAGCAAAGCTGGGAAAGCCTCACATCATGGGCTGCAGGGACAAGGGGGGACGTGGCTGTGGCTTTCTGCTGGGGAACACTGCTGCGTCCCTTGGGAGGGACACAGAGAAAGAACACTGCTGTGAGTTTCTGCTTTTGCTTCTCCATTTTAGACATGCAGAATTAATTTTTCTCTTTTTTTTTATTTTTTTTTTCCTGCAGTAGTATTTATTTTACTGCTCTGTAGCGGCGGGGACTGGGTAAGTTTCGCAAACTGCATTTTCCCTTAACAAGCCCCTCCTCTGATTTCGTGCTTCCAGCTGCCAGGCTTGGTTTTAAAACAGCTTGCACCAAGGCTGGAAATATTTGAAGGGCAGAGCAATGCCTTGCAGGAAATGGCTTAAGCTTCCTGCTCCCAAGATGGTGTGAGTGTTAAAACAGAACGGGAGAAATATTAGACATCCTACATCCGGCACAACAGAGGAGGGCGACCCTGGGGTGATGTGATGGAAAGCCCAAATCCCCACACCCCTGCCTTTCTAGGAGGGGAAAAAAAGGGTAAATTGTTTTCTGCTCCACTGGGCTTTGCTGTGTTTTGCGGTTGTGGGGAAATGTGTTTATAGGGGGAGAGCTGGTCAAAAGTGGGTGGCAGTGGAGTGAGTTTCCAGCAGAAAATGAGAGTTGGGGAGGCACTGATTTGTTTGCATGAAATGGTCTCTACTGGTTTATCTACCACCTTCCAGCTCGAAGTGAAAGGCGAAAGTCTAAAATAAATGGTCAGAATGTTTGGGGCTGGAGCGGGACCTTCCGCGTTTGTCAGCGGAAACCACGTCGAGTTACTGGCTTCATCAGAGGCAACTTAATTTTTTCAGCCTGGATAATTTCCCTCTTCGTGCTGGCTGAGCACCATCTACCTGGCCAGGCAGGGAATAGCAGCTCGCTGTTGGGTCCAGGGGAGAGATGCTCAAGGGTAGAAGAGGAATGAGAGGGTTTGTGCGTGGGGAAGGGCAGGCAGCGAGGAGGGGAGGGCAGCGGTTCTGCTGGTGGCGGTCCTCGCTGGAGCTCCCTGATGGGTGTTGCATCTTCAGATGTAAATTCAGCTCGCTGCCCTGTTATGGAAAGCTTCTCCATACCCCGGTTTGTTGGCTTGGAATACAGAGGTTTGGCTAATTGTGTTCAAAATGTTATCAGCTGGCTAAAAAATATACAGCTGCAGTGGAGGAATGAGGTGGGAGCTGCAGGCAGAGCACGGATGGAGCTTTTCTTTGTGGCACTGGGGCTGATCTGAGCTCACTCACACTGACCTCCTCCTAACAGTCACTGGAAACCATAAAATTGCTTATAATGGAAGGAAAATTAGATCTCTTAACGCCTGTGCCGAGATCTGAGTCACTTGGGAGGGGTTATACCAGCTCCAGGAGAAGACCGTGTGGGTGCCCTCTCAGGTTTGTTTTCCATGAACTGTGTCCATTGTGCTGTGCTCCCAACATCCCTCTCCCTGCCTTCCCTCCTTCACCCCTTTCTTTTCCAGCCCTATTTCACGTGTCTGGCCCCAGGAGCAGGGGTGGGAAGGAGGTGTAAGTGCCATCCTCTGTGCCCAGGGATGCTGGCAGTGCAGGTTGCTGCTGCTCACCTTTCTCCGTGGCACATAGCCCCACCAAACCGAGAGACACGCAGCCCCTGGGGCTGGGGATTTGGCCAGGCACACACTGTTATGTTTTCCCAGTTTTTTTTCCATGGGGCGCTTTTCCCCGGGAAGGCTTTGGCCGACAAACTTGGGGGAGGGAAAGATGAGGCTGAGTTAAATCCCCAAAGTAGTTCCAGCTGGCCAAAAGCTGTGTGTGCAGCTCTGTGATACATCAGTGGTGCCCACTGCTCTTGTGCAACGTGCTGGGGCTGGTTAGAGCTTGGGGGGAGGTGGGTATGGGGGCTGTGAACCAGCCCTCATCCTGGCATTGCTCTGTGCAGGCAGGGCTATGGGGGGCAGGAGTGGAGGGGGGGGCTGGATGGGGCTGCAGGACTCGAGGAGCAGATGCTGTGGTTGTTCTGGGGCAGAAATACAGTTACTTGCTTCAGAGCCACCCCCATTTGCAGTACTGTGCAAAGACCAGGAAGGGTGGTCACACAGAATGGAGCTGGGGGGTGAAAAGGCTTTACTGTCCCAAATGGTTTTGGGTGGAAGCCTGCTGCTGCCCTGCACACCCCGTCCTGGAGTAAAACCTCCTGGGTGGAGGTGGTAGAACAATTGCCTGCACAGAATCCTGGACCGTGCGGACCTGCTGGAGAGCACTTCTGAGGAGAAGGATCTGGGGGTCCTGATAGATAGTCAACTATCCATGAGCCAGCAATTTGCCCTTGTGGCCAAGAGGGTCAATGGAATCCTGATCTGCACTGGGAAGAGTGTGGCCGGTAGTTGAAGGGAAGTCATTCTCCCCCTCTGCCCTGCACTGGTGAGGCCACAACTGGAATACTGCATCCAGTTCTGGGCTCCCCAGTTCAAGGAACCAGGGAACTACTGGAGAGAGCCCAGCCTAGGGCAACAAAGATGCTGGAGGGATTGGAGCATCTCCCTGAGGAGGAAAGGCTGAGAGAGCTGGGACTCTTGAGCCTGGAGAAGAGAAGGCTGAGGGGAGACCTTCTTCATGCTCACAAGGATCTGAAGGGTGGGTTGAAGGAGGATGGAGCTGGACTCTTCTCAGTGGTTCCCAGTGACGGGACGAGGGGCAACGGGCACAAGCTGGAACACGGGAAATTCTATTCAAATAGGAGAAGAAACTTCTTTGAGGTGAGGGTGTCAGAGCCCTGGCAGAGGCTGCCCAGGGAGGGTGTGGAGTCCCCTTCTCTGGAGATCTCCAAGCCACACCTGGATGCAGTCCTGAGTGATGTGCTCTGGGCAACCCTGCTTGAGCAGGGGAGTTGGACTGGATGATCTCTAGAGGTCCCTTCCAGCTCTCACAATTCCCTGATTCCATGATCAAGCTCTGCAAGCCCTCGGGGAGGGTGAAATTCATCAGAAAAGGAAACATCCTTCCACGGAAGTGTCCTGGAGCCCTTCAGGCGATCCAGCATCCCCGGCTTCTGCTGAGCAGCTGTAGTGAAAATGTGGGTTTGCAGGAAGGAGCGAATGCTGCTGTGTAAATCGCCGCCACGGTTGATTTATTTTTCTTCTTCGTGTTGGCTGACCCCCAGGGTCCCCCTCCCAGCCCTTCTCTCCTTGCGACTGCGGGCCAGTGTGTCCCCGCGCGGGATGTGCCCTCCTTCCCACGGCTCCCGCAGAGGGACTGGGAGCCCCAGGGCTGCAGCAGTGGGAGTGACAGGGAAGGGTTTGGGAAGAGGTTGGGAAATGGCTCGTTGAAAGGCTCTGCGTGGGGCAGGGAGGGCAGCGCTCCTCTTGCAGGTCCGTAGGGAGGCCAAAGTTGATTGCTCGGCTCCTCTGAAATCTGAAATGAATGGGCCATTTGTGGCCCAAGGAGGGAGGTTTAGCAAATCTCTGTGAGACCCTGTGATCCTGCCTTGCCTAGAGGTTGTGGGTGGGATGGGACATCTGTTGGTGAGGCTGGAGTCATGGCTGGTTTCCCCATTGCTCTTTTGTGAAGAAGTAAGCTTGTACTCCAGCCCTTGCTTGAATGATCCCAAACTCTGGATCTGGGGTCTGTTTTGGAGCCCTCGGTGATGCTTTTCTTTCAGGCTTCCACACGACTGATGGTTGGTGCCTGAGAGTGCTCCTGGTGCTGCGGGGACGTGGGGGGACATGCTGAGGTTGGTGGCTCTCCCTGCTCTTGGCTGCGAGAGGGTGTCAGAGACAAGAGCCATGTTCTGCAGAACTGAAAACCCCAAACCTGTTGGGGCCCATGACCTTTAAGAGGCTGTGAGTGAAGCCGCTGCTGTTATCTGCAGATCACAGCCTGGGAGGAGGGTGGCTCTGAGCAGTGTTTGGGTTTCTGTGGAGCTGCCCTGGTTTCACAGGGTGATGGGGCTCAGCTCAGCCACCGCATTGTGCTGGCTGAGTTGGGACAAGGGTGTGGGGAGCACGGCATCTAGGGCATCAGAGCCAGAGACACGTGTTGCTGTGGGTCAGCCTCACCTCTTTGAGTACTCATGGGGGACCCTCTGGGGACTTGCGGTCTGGAGCATCCTCCAGCCATGTTCTCCAGTCCTTGTATGAAATGAAGACAAAGCTGAGGGGGGCTCTTGGTGTCCTGCAGGCTTGTGTCCAGGGAAATTGGCTCTGGATACATCCCGTGATTGGATCTACTTCTGCTGGACCAGAAAGCACGATCTGCTGTTATGATGTTAGGTCTGTGGGTGCTGTAAAGCTAGGGATTAGGTCTAACAGTGCCAGACAGAAACAAATGAATCCCAAAATCAAAACATGTGGCAAGTGTGCACGGTAGGTCTGAAGAAATTTTTCTTTTATTCACACCTAAAGTCAAGCTCTACTTTTCATCAGAGGTGACTTTTCTCCTCAGCAGCTGATGTGATGGCTCCTGATGAGCCACTGAGAACTTGTTCAATAGCAGTGACTGATTTGGGTGTCTCCACTTCCTCTGCAAATGCAACCATCTGCCTTCCTGGCCTCTGTCACACACGTATGGACACTGTGCTCATGGTCCTGAGCCCTGGTCTCGGTTTGTGTACAGGTAATGCTGCGTAGGGTGGAGTGCTGATAGTGAGATGTAGGTGCAGGTTCTGGGTGCAGGTTCCCCACTTGGTATGATTGTGATGCAGGTCTTCCCCTCAACACCTCTCAAGTATTGGTGCTTCTAGATACTGAAACTATTTGAGAGCATTAGAGCTCAACTGGAATTAGGTGCCTAAATACCTTTTAGGATCATAGAATCAGAATGATTAGAATTGGATCAAAGATCATCCAGTTCCAACCCCGCTGCCATGGGCGGGGACACCTCCCATCAGACCAGGTTGCTCAGAGCCCCATCCAGCCTGGCCCTGAACACTTCCAGAGACGTAAGAAACACTTCCGGGGAGGGGGCAAGAGGATGGATACCTTGGGTCTTCTGTGTCTCTGAACACAGTACTGCTCCATCACTCTGATGCTGGCTGAGCATCAAAACCCAAGATGTGCCTTGTCATGGGGAGTGGGATGACAGGAGCAGCTGGGGCAAGGGAGGAAGGGGCTGGATGCCATGCTGGGGACCTGGGAGCTCTGGTGAAGTTGAGTGGCATTACTAGTCCTCAGGGAGCCACAGGACCTGTCTCGGTGTTGGAATAGCACTGGAGGAAGATACCCAGCATGAACATTTTGTATGTGGGGTGGAAGCTTGCATTGCAAGTCCAACACCATCAGTGTCTGCACCCGAAACTCAGCTGTCCTGCAGAACTTGGCTTGCCACAGCTTGCCTAAGGCCTGCTGCTGCCGGGAGCATGCCAGGGGCCAGGCTGGGCATGTCCCCTCACTCTATGTGCATGGGCAGGGGCAGCAAGACCAGAGCCTTTTCCAGGAGAGGACTGTAGCTCTCCCCAACAGTTCATGCATAGACTGTGGGCCATCACACACTTGTTCCCCCTGACCTGCTGTTTTTTACCGCCTCCATGTATGAAACAAGGGACTTGGAAATACTGGTACAGCTTCTTTCATGTCATGATGGAGCCCGTGGCAGGCAGACCTTATGTTACACCTCAGCATGGCCAACTTTGTAGCTAATTTGTTGTAGACACTTTCTGTGCTTGGTAGGAAGAGGGGTGTTTCTCCAAACAGCAGGTTCAAAAATCTCCTCTCCGGGTCTGCCACCCCACCTTTCCTCTCTCTCTTCAGCAATCAGGCAGCTTGAATCCATCCAGTCCCTCATCCAAACTCCTCCTTGAGCTCCAGGATGTTCTGTGAGATTACTGAGTGCTTGAATGAGGGGTTTTCTTAGCTTGGCGGAGGCTGAACAGACCCCAGAGGACTCCCGTGCTGGGGGAAGAGCCTGTTGCCAAGTCGTAGGAGGAATTCCCACGTTCCTGTTCCTTCCTGCTGGCTGCCAAACACCCGTGCTGTCCACGAAAGCTGATGTATTTGGTTGGGTTTAACCTTTGCTCAAAGAAGTGAATAACAGAGATCTTTTACTTTTGGTTTCTGGGTGTAAATTCACAATCGAGCGAGGGGTTTGTATGGACAACACGATTCTGCAGTGGGAAAAGCTGGAGGAGAGACAGAGGGAGACTTCACTTGGGGGAAGTCCTTTGTAGCAGGGACTCTCTGGGAACCTGCAGAGTGATTACCCTTCCTTCCTGCCCAGCCAACCCCCTGAAACGGGCTTTAGGTGTCAGCCAGACCTTACCCTTTGGGTGGAAACAAAAAGGCAGCCTTGTGGGAGGTGGAATTTCTCAAGCCTGTGGTCACTGTCCCTGCCCGGACACACACGCACTCACATGCTCCCACGCTTTCCCTGTGGCAGCAAGCGTGTCCAGCTCCAGCAGTGTGGGGAGTGATGGAGTTTCAGGGAGGAGAAATGCTCTTTTTGGTTGCTTGTTTTCATGCTGTGTCAGAAGGCACAACTAGAACTACTTTTTTCCTGCCCTGAACCTTTTTTTCACTCTTTGATTTATCTCATAAGGTATGAACTGTGGTGACACTGATGCTGGTGGTTGCTACCAGTCACGTCATCAGCAGCACCCAACGCTGTCAAAGTGCTGTGTGAACCACAGCGTGCGTGGTCAGGTATTAAGTGTGGGGATGACCTGGTTTGGGGAACCTGGGGATGACCCGAACTCCAGCTCCAAGCTCCCAGGCCCAGGCAAAGAAGAAAAGAGGAAACCAGCAGGTCCTGGGACAGCCTGAATTAATTTCTGGAGGACATCAGTCATGACCTGCATATGGGATCAGCAGGAAGGGTGCAGAGAAGGGAGAGAATCTCATGGTGAGGCTTCTGGGCTTCTTGTAGTTCCGCTGTGCTGGAGATGCTCCAGCAAATTCTCTCCTGATTTGGACCTCAATATTTGCCAGTTGATCCTCTTCATACTCACAGAGCCACAGTCACCAGGTACAGAGCCACAGAGACACTTTGCCACAAATGCTGCTCCGTGGCCACTTGGCCACACTGGAGATGGACAGGCCACCGGTCTCAGCTCTGCTCGCCGTGAGCACCCCATCCCCTTGCACCCAGTAAAGGGCCAGGAGAAGCCTCCTTGATGGAGGTCAGCTGTATGCCAGGGTGGTGTGGGGCCTCCAAAAGTTGGGATGGTCCCGTCTCCAGCAGTATTTTTGGAGACAATTGGATTTTTGGTGTGATCACTTCTTCGATGTGATGGGATTTGGTTCTCATTAAACAGACGCCTGTGGAGGTGACCCTGGGGTGCTCCTCCCAGGGCAGCCTGCAGCGAGGGGGGGAGAAGCTGCTTATGGAGTGATGCTCTTGGTTTGAGAGGGTTTGCTTTGGAGTGGGCTTGAAGTGGGACCCTGGAGAAGGAGCATGGAGGGGTCAAACCTTAAAAGTGTTTGCTGGTTCCATGCCAGCCTTTCCCTCCTGGAGCTGGAGCTCCGGGGGAGCAGCAGAGGCAGGAGCGAAACTGAAGTGTTTTTTACTGCGGATACATGAAAATCAGAGGCTTGTGACACACGGAAGGACAGGAACTGGAGTAATTGCCCCCAAAATGACAAGCTGTTGATGATAAGAAGTGCAGCCCATGGCATTGCAGCCAGCCCAGGGGTTATGACCGGTGCCATAACCCCCACAGGCTTTTTATTTTTTTGGCGTATCTGTGTAAATCTCTGCTCTCCCATTAGTGCCTGCCCTCAGCACTCCCTGAAAATTGCCCAAAAATTCCATCTTGGTGCAATTTAGGATACGCTCCAGCCTGCCCTGAGAACATCTGGTATCTGTGCATCGGGTGATATTAATCACAGCGTGAACGCGGCCGAGTGCTAAGCGGCAGAGCCCTCCCACCTCCTCCCTGCAAATGAAGGGTGTTTCAGTGTTCCAGCAATAAAATTAACCTAGCAGCCCGGGCAGGCGGTGATCTGGCAGGAACAACTGCTGTGTGGGATGAAGGGATGAAGAATGCTCTTAAATGGGCCAAGAAACCATGTGGTCCTATGACTTTTTGAAATCCCTTGCAGTGTTGGAAGCGATTTTCTAGTCCTCCTCATCTTCTGCATCCACGGCCATTCCTGCTGCATCTGCAGCTCTCCCCCCCCACCCTCCCCGGTGTTCTGAGAGCTGAGGCTGTTGTTGTTTGGGGTGTAAATGCTGCTCCCTGTTTCCAGGAAGGTAAACAACCCCCCTCCCTCCCCCTGCTTTGCCGTAGAGATATCAAAGTGCTTCGCAAAGGGGAAAGAGATGTTGTTTCTGTTTTGCAGACGGGAGGATTGGAGTCACAGGGGCTGCTGAGAAACTCGTGTGAATCTGCTGGCTCGGAGGGCGGTTGTGTTTTTGCTCCAGGTCACTTAGTGGCTTCCTTTCATGTTGGGCAATGAGCAGAGAGGACTGGCACCGGGATTATTTTTATTCCCTTTTTCCCTTGGGTGACCGCGCACCAGACAGCGGGCAAACCCCCAGCAGCACCGTGCTATTCCCCTTGTCCCCAAAGGAGAGCCTGGCTGGGGTTTGCCCCAAGCTCCCTACAAGTTTGTGGCTGAAAAAAACCCCCAAAACAACAACAAAAAATAAGCAAAAAAAATCAAAACTATGTCTCGAGTGCAGTTTGTGCCTTAACCATCGAGGCTGCGGAGCTTTCAAGGGGAGGCAGCCCCAGCACGGCTGCATGGGAGGGACGGGAGGGGGGGATAGCTCTTGTGTGTGGTGCCTTTGATGTTGGAGGCTTTTACCCGCGTTACCCGGGGAGAAACTCGAGTGCTTTTCATGTCTGGTGGTGGGGGAAGGCAGAGAGCCAGGAGGGATTTACTTTGTGAGACGTTTTGCGAAGGGAACTGAGCAGAACTTTTCAGAAGTTGGGGGGAACGCTGGCTGGGGCAGCAGCTGAAGTAGGTGCTGAAGCATCCTTGGCTCTTGCATACGCTGGGCAGCGTGCGTTTCCTCCTCCTCATCCTTGGCTGGGTAAGTCTTTCTGCCTGAGCTTTCCCCAGCCTCGGGGAATAAAAAGCGGTGGCGAGGGCTGTGCCCGGGATCTCCAGAGGGAAGTGGTGGAGCAGGCAAGCTGGAGGTTGGCCATGCGATGAGTGCAAGGGGGGTTGAAGGCTAAGGAGGGAAAAACGGAGCAGTGACTTAGCAAGGGGAAAATACCAGGGGCATGATGCAGGCATCGGCACGGGGAACTGCTTTGTCAGGGCCTGTGCAGAGGGAGGAGGCAGAGCTGACTGGCAGTGGCCGCTCTGGTTCCACGGGATGGGGATGTGCCTGGGGTGTCACCTCCCAGGGGGCTGGGACCCTGCTGCAGGAAGGCTGTTCTCAACCAGCATCCACAGCCCAGCCAGTGGAAAGGGACCCTGGTTGCTGGCAATGCCAGACAAGGGTCCATCCTGAATTTGGGAGCCCTGCCCCAGCCCAGAGGGACCTGGTGTGGTTGTCTGCATGTCTGCAGGCAATGGGAAGGGGCTGTTGCAGCTCCACATGCCTGGCAGGCGTGTGGCCGTGCTGGCTTTGCTGGCTGCCCTGGAGATGCTCTTGCTTTACTTCCCCTGAGAAGGACATCACCGTAGCATCGTGGGGAGCGTGTCTGGTGATGTAAGGGCGGGGTGACAGCCCGTGGTTGTCTCTCTCCTCCGTTTCTGTTGTGAAAGTTGGTTGTGAACTGATGGGGAAGGAGCCTTCCGATGTTTGATGTCCCCTTGTCCTCATGGGCGCTGGGGGAAAACCCATCTCCCAAGCATCCTTGTGAGCACTGGTGGGTGATGCAGGGTGCCAGGCCAAGGAGGTGGCGGGGGACCCCCCTCTCTCCTCAGCCCTTTGCTGGATCTCCCAGTCCCCGTGTAGGAAGTGCACCCCCAAAAGCATCCTCCTGCTCTCCCTTCCTCTCGCCCATCTTACCCCAAAGCTGAGCTTCAGCCTGTCCCCAGGGCACATGTCCCCACCTGCGCAGGGTGATGCACCGCGGGGTGTGATGGACCCACCTAGAGCCTTGAGGACACGCCATCCCCTCCTCCCCCCATTAAAAAAAAAAAGGCAGGGGGATGAGGATGAGGATGAAGATGCGGATGCCCAGCTGCCTGCTAGGGGAGGTCTGATCCTCCCGGTGGGCGGGGGGACAAATTCGAGATCTTGGCCGTGGGACGCNGACGCCTCCAGCCCCGCGTGGGGTGGCGGACACTGGCTGTCCCCAGCAAAGCGTGGGGTGCCACGCGTGGGGACAGCCTGGGAGGAGCCCCACTCGCCTCCCCCCGCCCCCAGAGCGGCTAGTTTTTTAGTTTTTTTTTTCTCCTCCCCGGCTT